>JADWQK010000053.1:0-300748 GCA_017933935.1 Sesamia nonagrioides
ACTTATGTTAGGGAAACACCCTACAACTGGTGTCAATATTAGAAATTTAATTTAGTATGTAAGAAATATGTTTTGTAAGATTGTTGAATAAAGGCTTTATTATTATTTAGCTGATCCTTGACCGCAATCTTCCTTGATGTAAGAGTGGTGCGACCGTTGACGGTAAAACGCGCAAGTTTATTATCAGCGTGAATACTCTAGCCTTGAAGACTGCAAAGTGGTTAATTTTGACCTAAGAATATGTCAATATACAGCAGATTTACTACCCGGCTTTTATTTAATTATGTACACATTGAATATACATATACTTAAACTTAGCAAATGTCTTGCCATGGCGCCTCCGCCGGGCCGGAACAAACGAGGTAGACCAAAGAAGTGCTGGCTTGACGTAAGAGATGATATGCGTGCCAACAATCTCACACCACGGGATGCGAGAGATCGTGCGAAATGGAGGCGTATTAGTAGGAAAGCGGACCCCGGGCTCCAACGCGAAAGCCGCGAATGCAACCGGGATAATACGCTGAGATGATGATGACATTGAATATATACTCAGGTCTTGTGTTAAACCTTGTATAACCACAATACCATAAACTATGTATCTGTAATAATAATAGCTATGCGGGCGATGACGTCACATGGGGGATAGCCGGTCCCTAAACAATTGTATTACACGAGGATTAAACGCGCTTATTGCAGTATGGTGGACATTGGACTCAATGTTGGAATATGTGTTTCAATTTTTATGGGAATGGACAGGAGTTTTATCAAAAACTTTTAACCTTTTGGTAATTGAAGAATAGACGTGTTTCGTGCAAGACTGTTCCTTATTTATTTCACTTTGATGATTATTGTAATAAGTCTTGAACAAAACTTCATTCCAAAGTTGGCGTTTTATATTATATGGGAAATGTTGGATCAAACGGTAGGACTATTAATTGTACGGAGAATTTCTTTCTCTTCGAGGGAAGCCAGGCTTCGTCAGTTATGGAAATTCACAGCAAAAGATATCTCGCAACACTAATTCATCCGTCGGGCGAATGCGTTTCTGGTACATGCCAGTAGCACTTCTAGTAGCAAATAAAGATCAAATCCCCAAAACAAGCGTGGCGGCAGAGGAACAGGGAGTAAAGTTCACTCCTCCTCCATAGAAAAGGGAGGATCCTATGACCAGACGGGTGTTATGTCTGGCGGGCACTTGTCCTACTACGGTTGATGCTTTTAGAGCAATTATTTTTTCTACAATTTTTCATCGTGATTATACGTGCCCCTAGGATTTGACTTTTTCGGAAACTTAATTAATAAAAGAAAAGTACTTCATAACCGTGAAAAATAACCCATTTTACCGTGATGTTCAGATGACTATTAGACAAACGTGATAAGTTTTTGACAAAAAAGAAAATAATAGAAGCATATGTATACTTTTCCTCTAAAATTTGATATAAAAAGCGCGTCTACTGCGCTTTACCATCAACGATTGCGTCACTGCTTACCATCAGGCAGGATTGCGGTCAAGCGCTGGTTTATAATTTATAAAAAAAAAAAAAAAATAATTGAGATCTATCGTGTTTTGAAAAAGAAAACAGCGGAATACGAAACATTCAGAATTCGTGTGGCGTAAGTATGCCGCCTTGTGGCGTTTTGTGGGTACCGCAAAAGTGAAAACAAATATGAGTTTACGTAAAAAAAACTATTCCTTCTCTCCACACATACATGGGATACTTCTCATCCCAGTATTTTTACAAAATTGAAACATATGCTAGAAGCGTAGAATATATCAACCCAGTAAAAACGAATATACCGAAATCCCCTTCCGAACCTAATCCAAACCGTTGTGTAGATAATATCCGACTGCACAAGCCAACTGAAACTAAACTGGATATTTTTTGTTATCTTTTGCTGTTTCGATGAAACATTCATCTGTTCTCGATTTCAATCCCACTGTATTTCCGTTTTCATATATCGATACGATTTTTGACGAACACGGGAATGGCTTTTACGATATACAAGACTTAAAAAAAGTGATCTCTGTGTCTGGCTTTTCCGTCCACTACATGACGAAAGAATCAGATCCGGAAATGTGTTTTTTCCAATCGTAAAGGATATTTTGTGTTTCGTATTAAATAGCTCGCGTATAAATCTCAATATAAGCGGTCTGACTGATTGCGGTCAAGCGCTAGTTTATAATTTATAATAAAAAAATGTCGACTAACGACAGAGATGAGGCGACTCGTGTATTTGCAGCTGACACGCCATACATACTGGCCGAATGTCTGCTCAGCATGCGACTGTTGCAGGTCACCCACAGCACCATGACCCGCTTTCCTTGTTTTTCAGTTTATCACGGGTTTCGTATTTAAAAATATGGACTGTGTATAGCATCTGTTGAATTTATTACCATTATTGTGACCTAGTCGTCGAAATATATTTGTGGTTTTGAATTATTATGGTGATGTTATTCAGTTCTTTAGTTTTACTAACATTTCTCAAGTTCTTGCAACGCTGTTCTCCTTTTCACATTATTCATATATTTGTTTAACCTAAATTTTTATGGCTTCTGATCTAAGTCATCATCATCATCTCAGCGTTCATCCCAGTCGCATCCGAAGCTTTTTTAGCATTGGAGTCTGCGGTCCGCTTTACCAGTCTACCTGCTGATTTTGGCTAAACTTCGATATTTGACTGCCGTCTGACATGAATTGTTTGACTTTTGAGGGCTCCTACAACACGTAACAACTGCCACTAGATGTTCGTATGGCAACCGGGACCAACGGCTTAACGTGCTTTCCGATCTAAATCCTAAGGTGAGAAATACATAGACGCCTAAGTTCTCCATTAAATACCCATTTACATACAAGCGGTCATAAAAATATGTACGTTTTAGAATGATTTAAATAAATATTAGTCATTGTATGTTGGCTTTAAGTTTTGCAACTCACTGACTCACCTGTCCCTGAGAAGGTCTGCCTTATAAGAAGTTAAAATTGAGGATCGAAAATTTTCGACCTAAAATGTTCATGAGAAATTTCGGGTTATTATTGTCGGTATAAATTATCTGTCATACTTTTTAATAACATTTTTGTTTTTTTTTCTGTTTTTTGAGTCTCTTATTGTTATTCTGTTAGGAGAGTCGTCCCCAAGTGGGATCGTCTCATTTGACCCCTTTACTCACTTTACATTTTTAATACCTGCATAAAAATTACCCTTAATTTTATAACATCACCCCCACAATCGTGGTGGCTTAGGCAGAGATATACGTATAGTACAACCATCACTGCTTACCATCAGGCGGGATTGCAGTCAAGCACTAGTTTATAATTACTTAAAAAAAAAAAAAAACCACATTTACTGGATTAAAAAAGTTTTTCGTTATCAAAATATTGCGTACAGACTGAAATATTATTAAGACAATTATATCATAGGAAAATGTTTTTAAGCTATTGTCGAGTTGTAAGTTATTTGATATTGGTATTTGTTTAATTTTGCCATTGTATTGCATAACACTTATGTAAAGGTTTTGGTTTTTCTAACTACTACTTATTTTCTTATTATTTTTCAAGGTTTTTTTTTGTCGGTACATCATAACTTCCTTCATACTTTATCAATATTACAGATTACAGAATACTACATACAGATACCCAATGGTGAACAACAAAATTGGTCCAGCTCAATTCACTTAAAGAGATCACTAGTGGGCCACCAGGGAGCGCTTAACCGGCCGGCCACTACCGCCATCTATGTCTTGTCTGCATTGTCATATACAATATGTAAAGAAAACCCTGTCCGATCCGTGAAGGTATTGTTAGGAATCGATAACTGGTTCTACTAATGCCGACAAAGCCGGAATAAAGTAAAAAAAAAAATCCCCCTAAAAAAATAAATATGATTTTGCAAAAAGAGGTAACTTAATACATGTGCGATAGGACACCCTCCCGCGGGCGACGGGGGGCAGGGCACGCGACGCGTGGTCGAATCGCATAAGCGTACCGTCAAAATGGTGTTGTCACTTTTTAAAAATTACCAAATTTCGGGGAAGTTGGGATTAATTTGCGGGAAAAAAAGATTATTTTAAAATTCATTAGTATTGTTACTATGATGATTACGTAAAATTTTATACGATATTTGGTCATGTGTTTGTCTAACCTTTACTATCCTTACGGGTCGGACAGGGTTTTCTTTACATATTGTATACATCGATGCGTCGGTCGTGCACCGAGAAATACGCTTTCTATTAAATCTATAACAGCTATTCTCTATTCCATCTGAAAAGAGTATGGCCCTATGGTGACCTAGCACACTCTTCTACTGGTAAAAGGATATGTATGGTAAAGGTCTTGTATTATAAGCGAAATAGCTATATTAAATCACTATGTCACTTAGTAACAAGAAGTGGTGTTAATAAACAATGGTAATAAAACTTAGACACAATTACTGGTAAAATATGGTAAAATGGTAATGGTAATGAGTACGCGGTGTCTCTGACGAGCTCTTAATCCGAACTGTCCCACATTTTGGTAAACGAGTGAATGTGCATATTTGCCTTCTATGCAATTATGCATTTTCGCTGAGTGTTCGATTAAACTCGAACACCATCTATATTTAGAAGCGTAATTTCACTATCCAAACGTGAAACATGATTGACTCCTGCGCGTCACCATCACTGTCCGGGTTCGTATCAGACATCCGCGGCGATCACCAGGATCGAATCCCACATACGTTTACGATTTGCGATTTTCGAAAATATATAATTTTAGCATAAATATTTTTTTTTAATTTCTTTTTTATTTTTGTAACGGCCGTCGTCCGTTCTGCTTAAATTTTTTGTGTAATGTACATTTTATTCGTGAAACTGTTAGTTTACATCATCCTAAGCACTGTAGTACAGTAGTATTCTGTAATCTGTGGTAGTACAAACCCGACTTCGATAAGAGTTGTAGCTTTGGAGAAATACTCTTTTATTTTTTTTAAATATCCGAAAATGTAATTATTTTTTTTAACAGTCACTCTAAACCAGGAGGAAAATTATAACGAATTGATTTTATATTAGTATGTTTGCATTATAATTGTTACAAAAATAAGATATTAACAAAGATGGAACAATTGCTACAAAAAATACAGAAAATCGGTTAAATTAATAATAATTAAAAAAGAAGTATTACGAATAAGAAAACCGACAAAAGCATACAACGTAAAGCTGGGGTTTGAACCCGAACAGATACAGGTGCAGAAAAATCTGGCGCGAGAATATAAAAAGAAATAGTAATTACTGAACAACAATGGATCATGTGATTTGGAAATTAGGAGACCAATAGCAATGGCCAAAAATGCTATGTCTCAGCTTCACAAATTGTGGCGTGACCGCAACATTTCACGGAAAACTAAGATTAAACTCGTCAGATCTCTCATCTTCTCCATCTTCGGTTATGGTTCGGAAACGTGGACAATCAAGAAAGCCGATCGAGACCGCATTGACGCTTTCTAGATGTGGTGCTGGAGGAAGATGCTACAGATACCTTGGACAGCATTCCGCACAAATGCATCAATCCTTCGAGAGCTGGGTGTCACAATAAGATTCTCCTCAATCTGCCTTCGAAGAATTTTGGAGTATTTTGGCCATATTGCAAGGAACATCTGATGGTTACTGGGAAGGTGGATAGACGACGTTCCAGAGGTCGCAGTCCAATAAGGTGGACTGACCAAATTCGTTCCTGGACACCGGCCTGCATGATGCTATACTCGCGGCCAGGGATCGTAACAAATGGCGAACTATTGTGAAGAAGAGGATAATTCCACAGGGACATCACGACCCTCAGTAATGAGGAGAACGGTTATTTTTAGTGTTTTTGTAAACTTTTGCGTCATGTTTACTGCAAATAAACGTTTTTTCTTTCTTTCTTTTTTCTTCTTTAACGGCTTGAGGAGGAGGACCTACTGAAAAAAAAAATCAAACAAAAGATCGTCAAAAGTACAACAATAAATTAAAAAGCATTTATTTCAAATAAAACCAACAAAAAGCATGCAATGGGGTACCTGGGGTTTGAACCCGATCATAACATACAGGTGCAGAAAAAATCTGCCGCGATAAATAAAAAGAAAGAATAATTACTGAAAAAAAAAACAGCTAATCGGCAAAAGTACAACAATAAATTAAAAAGCATTTATTTCAAATAATTAAAAGCACAAACGTAATACCTACCAGGTTTGAACCCGGGCATTACAGCGGGCCCGGAAAAATAATTACCTTAACCACAGATCAGAATCATAAACATGAAATAAAAAAAATGATGACTTCTTAAATAAAATTTTTAGATAAAAAAGATAACAGCAATATAATGGTTAGAACATCTTATCTTAACCTAAAAAAAAATATGTTATGACAGGATTAATTGAGTACACTGCCATCTATTGTCCCGAATGTAAAATAAAAAATAAGTAAAATGGTCACTAGTGAGCCCATTTTACCGTTTTGTTTAATTGTGTTATTTATACGTGTTAATATACGGAGTAGCATTAAATAAGTTAATTCAAATTGTTAAAAATATTAAAAAGGCTACATACTGCCCTTAACATCGTTCCTAAGGTTTGGACCGCAACCTATGCTGCCATCTATTATCTTTTGATAAGAACTGAGAGTCTGTTGTACGGCATGACACCCCATGTCAATATACATAAGTGAGGCATCATTTTAGAGCTTCTCTGGAGCGCTACACCGGAACAATATACAAATTTATCACATTTTAGTAGTTATTTGAAAATATACAATTGAAAATCAACGAGCGAATACTTCGAACAGGGCACCTCCTTCTTCCTCTTCTTCAGCCTATAGATGTCCACTGCTGGACAAAGGCGTCCCCCAAGGCTTTCCATGATGACCGGTCTTGTGCTGCCCGCATCCATCGGCTTCCCGCGACCTTCACCAGGTCATCGGTCCACCTTGTTGGGGGCCTCCCTATGCTGTCGGCCAGTACGTGGCCGCCACTCCAGAACCTTACTGCCCCATCGGCCATCGGTTCTACGAGCAATGTGCCCTGCCCACTGCCACTTAATTTTAACGACTCGAAGAGCTATGTCGGTGACTTTGGTTCTTCTGCGGACCTCATTTCTGAACGGGGCACCTAGTTTTTTATTATTAAGATCGTATGTAAAATCATACTAAGTCTGAAATCGCCAGAGCAAGCGTGGTGATTACGCTCAATCCTTCTCTATATGAGAGGAGACTTATGCCCAGCAGTGGGACAGTAAAAAAAAGGTTGATTGATGATGATGATTGCACTTAAGTTATTAAAGTCCTATAGGAGACAAGTACTGCTGGCGCCGAGAAGTTCATAGCCAGTAAGACCTGATCAAATACGATATATTTAAAAAAATCCTTGTATATATTATATATTTTTTGTCTACAGGTAAGCACCAGTCCCAGTTACATCTGTTTGCTCTCAAGGTAAGTGAAGTTATAGGGAATGCTTCACCACTTGCCTAGTTGAGGATGGATCCAGTTTAGCCGGATTTAGATGTTTACCAGTGTTTAACATGTAGTGAATTTAAGCTTAACGTGATCGACCTTCAGGCAATTGTGTAACAAACTATCAGTAGCAATGGGTTTAATTTTGACAGTTCAACAACATTCATTGCGTTATTTACGTTGTTGAGCAAACACATTTCTCTAACATATGGAGCAATGGATTAACAATAAGCTTAAAAATGATTCCAATTGATAATAATAGCGCGTTGTTCAATTAGGGTGCTGTGTGGCTATTAATATTATTATACAACATAATTTTTTGTTTAGGCGAAACCCGAAACACGTGTCCAGTATTTTTAAAGGATTTATGTACAAAATTTCTAAAAGATATGTATTATGAAAAACCACAAAGTTATGAGGTTGCTATTCCACTTAGTTGTCCCAACAAAAAATGGTCAAAGCTCCGCTCGGGATGGCGAGCGCGGTGCGTTGACCTCTAGCGTCAGCTATTGCGCGCACGCAAGTTGCCGGGTATTTTCGTCGCCCATACCCCAATGTTTGAAGACTAAAATCTTCAACCAGTGAATCCTACCCGTCATGATTTACGGAGCCGAGACGTGGACACTAACTGTCGGACTAGTCCATAAGTTTAAAGCCGCTCAGCGAGCTATGGAGCGGGCTATGTTGAGCGTCTCTCTGAAGGACCGCATCAGAAATGAGGTGATCCGACAGAGGACCAGTATCACCGACATAGCTGAGAGGATTAGCAAGCTGAAGTGGCAATGGACTGGTCACATATGCCGCAGGACCGACAACCGTAGGGGTAAACGAGTCCTCGAGTGGAGACCGCGTCTCGGCAAACGTAGCGTAGGACACCCTTGGGCGAGATGGAGCGACGACAACAAAAAGGTGGCTGGTAGTGGCTGGCGGAGAACTGATCAGCATCGAGATGTCCAGCAGTGGTCGAGTAGAGGCTGATGATGATGATGAAATGCGTATCTATCGTAAGCTGCCTGGGGCGCTCGGTAACCTCACTGCAACAATTTCTAAATGTATTTAGGAAAGAATATAACAGGGTACAAAAAGGATTGGAATCGATTCAGTTGCTTATCTAAACAAACTGTATTCAGGTTTCGCATACCTAAACAAACAGTAATGTTGTATAAGACTAACCCCTCTAGATGTAGTGCATGCCGCTGACTTGCATTTAGTTTTATGTCGGAAGGGATTTTCACATGGACGCTGAAGTCTTTTTTTCTTATTATAAACTAGTTCTTACTAACTTGAAATGCGAATTGTTAAGATGCCAGAAAATTATAAATGTCTACAAGAAACTAGATTTCATAGAAAATTCCCCTAAAACCTCGAGTAGGAAAAGTAAGAGAAATAAACTACATGATAGTAATAGAGAAAGCGTATGCCTACAGTATAATACCCCCGAGAAATGTATTCAAGTACCCATTGAAGAAATAACATGCACACCGTTGGTCGAGAATTCGGATGAGAAGACGCAGAAAGATCGAAACTCACAAAATGGAGATAACATGTGCACGCTGGTGAAAAATAATTTGGAGCAGGCACATGAGAAGGAATCTTCAAGAACGAGATCACCCAAGGAAGCTAAACACAGAAAGCTGTGTGTATTAAGCAATAGTACACAAAGAGGTATACTACAAGCAATTGAGGAAAACTTTTCTAAAGTATTTAAATTCTGTAGCTATTCATTTCCTAACTCTACGATAAAGCAACTATTAGCTAATTTAAAATCGAAATTAACGGACTACAGTATGAATGACTATTGTGTAATTTTTATAGGAGAAACTGACATTAAATATAGCAATAATTTTATTGACTCAATAAGAGCTATTAATGAAAGCCTGGCGCAGATAACCCATACAAATATTATAGTATGCACTCCTACGTATATACGAGGAGCGCCAATATACAACTATAAAGTGGAGATGTTTAATGACCTACTCTATATGAACCTCCAATATCATGACTGCGCATACTATTTTGACACTAATTATGACTTGACATTTGAATTTGACATGTTTTCACATAAGACAGGTATATTAAATAAAGCAGGAATACAATTCATATTTAAAAATATAATGAATAGAATCAAAATTGACTTGGAGTTATTCCCTATAACAACTAATACAATTCACGAATCAGAGCCAAATGTTAAGGAGATGTTTTTTCTCGAATAATTATATTAATATCTTACATCAAAATATAGCAAGTTTGTTAAAAAAATCTAATGATTTATCTGTATGTCTAGATCAACTAGCTGATAAACACATATGTATTGATATATTATGCATCACTGAACATTTTATGATGGAAGGTTATGAAAGCCAATTGTATGTACCCAATTATACTTTAGCGTCATCTTATTGTAGAAAATCTAAAAAAAGGGGGGGAACATGTATTCTTGTTAAAAATGGTCACAAATGGAAAGAACTGCCTAAACTTGTTCAATTATCTACTACTGGTATTTTTGAATGTAGTGCCATTGAGCTTATAAGCCATAAGATAATTGTCGTCTGCATTTATAGGGTGCCAAATGTCAATAATTATAATGATTTTTTGATTAAGCTTGAGAGACTTTTGGAAATTGTATCAAAGTCATCCTGTAAAAATATTGTTATAGCAGGAGACTTTAACATAGATTTACTAAAGTCAAATAGATTTTCTGCTACATTTGAGTGTCTATTACTAAGTTATAATCTAAAACTAATATTTAGACAGCCTACTCGCATGGCCAGTCAGACATGCATAGACAATTTTGCGCACAATTTCAGAACATTATGTAAGAGTGAAATATTAGAGTTTGCACTATCGGACCACACAGCACAGCTATTTCAATGTCCCGTTAAAAAGACGTGTGAATTTAAGTATTGGTTTAGTACAAGAAGAGATTACAATAAAGAAAATATAGCGAAATTTAATCACTGTATACAAAATATTTCGTTCTCAGAGTTATATGATACAAGCGATCCTAATATAGCCTATAATTCATTTTTAGACACTTTTAAGTTGTTTTATGACTTGTGTTTCCCGTTTATTCGAGTCAAAATAAATATGATAAGAAAACCTAGATGGATTTCAAAGGGTGTTAAATTGTGCAGTAGAATGAAAAGAAACCTTCTGTGGCAGTCGAGATTAAACCCTAGCCGAGAAAATAAAATGAAATTGGCTAAGTATTCCAAGTTATATAAAAAAATTATCAACCTTACACAAAAGGCACAAAACAACCATAGAATAGAAAAAGCCACAAATAAGGCAAAAACTACGTGGCAAATAATAAATCGCAGAAAATTCAACATTCCCAACCAACAAATTATAAACATCAAAGTTAAAAACATTAATATATTAGATGGCAAACGAATTTGTGATACGTTTAATGATTACTTTGTGGACAAAATACAGCCTATAATTAATGATTCTACCCAGCCTGTCACACAACGTAAGATAGATACAAGATGTAAGTCGATGTTCATGGCACCAAGTGTGCCAGAGGATATATTCAAAATAATAATGTCACTGAAAAACACCAACAGCGTAGGTTACGATGGCATCTCCACAAACATTATTAAATCTGTAGCTGCGAAATTATGTGTGCATTTAAGTTATATACTTAATCTCAGTATAAGTGCTGGTGTATACCCAGAGGCTTTGAAAATTGCCATTGTTAAACCAGTATTTAAAAAGGAAAATAGAAGTCTTGTAGAAAACTACAGGCCAGTCTCGCTGATTCCTATTATTTCGAAAATATTTGAAAAGTATATTCACAAAGAGCTTTTAAAATACTTTGACAAATATAATATTCTCTGTGACCAACAAAAAGGATTTAGACCAAGAAAAACAATAAATATGGCGATATATGATTTTATATACAATGTCATTAATAATGTTGATAAACGTAACCCGGTCTGCGCCATATTTTGTGATATGACGCAAGCATTTGATTATGTCCTACATCCTACACTAGTACAAAAATTAGAAGCTTATGGTATAAGGGGTAATGTTTTAGCACTATGTCAATCTTATTTACAAAATAGACGACAAATAACCGAAATAAACAGGATAAATTTATTTAATAAACATGATGAGATGTTTCGATCAGAAGTGCGAAGAGTGAGTTACGGGGTGCCGCAGGGTAGTGTGCTGGGTCCTTTATTATTTATAATATATATCAATGACTTACCGAAATGGATTGAACAACCTTTGACTTTATATGCAGATGACAGTACCTTGACAATACCTTCGAAAAGTGTAGATACATATGAAAGTGACATTAATAATTCGTTAAAATTTATTATAAAATGGTTAGAAGAAAATAATTTGAAAATAAATTTAAGTAAAACAAAATTAATTCAATTTAACCAACGTATGACAGATATAGATAATCTCAATGTGCAATATAACGGTAATAAAATTAACGAGGTCGTTAGTACTAAATTTCTAGGGCTAGAAATAGATAAAAAACTTAGCTGGAAACAACACATTGAGTTGCTTTGCAAAAAACTAAGTTCATCTGCATATGCTCTATATACCTTGTCTGCGATTGTAAATCTGGATGCATGCCTTACTGCATACTATGGTATTGTTGAATGCCATCTGCGTTATGGAGTTATCTTTTGGGGCAATTCAACAGAAAAAGAAACTGCATTTAAGGCCCAAAAAAGATGCATACGATCTATTTTTAAATTAAAAACTACTGACAGCTGCGTGACATATTTTAAACAATATAAATTATTAACCCTCCCATGTTTGTATATTTTGGAAATGGCAGTGTTCGTAAAATTAAACCCAGGTCGCTTCACACGAATGGCTGATGCATTCCCAAGGAATAGGCGTGACAATAGCAGTCTATGTATCCCTGGTGCTAGAACAACTCTGATGCGCAAGGGTGTCTGCTGCATGGCACCGTTGATTTATAATAAAATACCTAGTAGTTGGAAGGATTGTACTTTGTCATTGTTCAAGAAAAGACTTCGTAATTTTTTAGTAGACAAGGCTTATTATAGTGTTGCAGACTTTTTGTTGGAAAAAGATTTTGTTTGACTATTTTATGTAATGTATTTATTATTATTATTAGAAATTGTGACATTAATTATATTACTGAAGGATGACATTGAATTAGGATTATTGTATTTATTGATGTAATTATATCTATAGTTTTTATTTAATTTTTGACATTGTAATAAAAATCATGGACATTTTATAAATTGACATTAATAAGTAATATATAATGGGATGACTTTAACATTGTAATTAGATAAATTTTAATATTTGCACACCACATCTAATGGTAGAATGTAAAGGGGCCTACTTTTATTTTTATGAACAACATACTATTATTGTACACCTACATTCTTGCAAATAAATTATTATTATTATTATTATTATTATTATTAGTTATTGATCGCAATCCCGTCTGTTGGTAAGCAGTGCTTATGCTGTTGTTAGGTGGCATTTTACGTCACCAGCGCAAATGTGACTGCAGTGCCCACACGAATGGACATATGCTTTGTATAACATTAGGAGCTTTTCAGGTGTGAAGTCGGTACCGCCAGAACTTTGCAATGACGCCAAGTTTCCCGGCAAATTGCTGTTTACTTTGATTAATGGTGCAGTTATGGATGTTAGTAAAATTGCATAAATGTTATTTTGGAAGAATTAAAAAATAGGCATATAAGTACGATATGTAAAGAAAACTCCATCCGACCCAAAAGGATAATAAATGTTAGGTATACACATAACCAAATAAAACATGAATTTTGAAATAATCTTTTTTTTCCGTGAATTTATTCCAACCTCCCCAAAATTTAGTATTTTTTTAAAAGTAACAACACCAATTGTGTCGGAGCGAATAGCGATGCGATCACGTGCCGCCTACCCTACCTCCCTTTACCCGCGCATGTATGCGCAACGTGTTGCCTACCGCACATGCATTAAGTGACCCCGCTTTAAGTTTAGCCTGGATTTTTAGGCATTAGTAGAATCAGTTATCGATACCTAACAATACCTTCACGGATCGGACAAGGTTTTCTTTACATATTGTACGGACGACAGCAGGTCATCCTACCCGAAACTGTCAAAAATTCCCAATCAACCTTGAGCCTTAACCCTTTATAGATAAAGTTGTAAATCTAATAAAGAAATCTGACACATTGTAGTAGCTTGATGTGCTGTCGTCTGTACATTACGTCATAAGGGGCATATTTAGAAATTTAGAATTACAGAATTTGTTCGCTGAATGCAGTTTCGGCGGGCGCCATGAATTTTTTATAAGTTTTACCGTCTCTAGACCGCCATCTGGCGCAGTTATACTAAGCCCGGTTTGACCTGATCTTTAGAATATTGCGAAACATTTAAAAGCTTCGTCATTTTTTGAATGAGTTTTTTTGTTGTATTGTTTGTTATTTTATATACATATAAGTTTTCTTTATTTAAATCGTTTTCTGTATAAAGTACGCAGGGTTTCGTATAATTTTTTTTAACACAAAAAACTAGTGCATGAACTTGATTCCCTTGACCTTTCGTTAATGCTAGTTATTTGATAAAATAAGTTTTATTATTTTAATCTTCCCTCACCAGGAAATTCTCCTGTGTGTGTACAGCATAACTTGAACGGATAGGCTATTTAAACAATGCTGTACCTAGAGTTAGTTCTTTAGTTTTTCAGCCAAATCCCAAAAAACGTTGACGTCATTATGACCTCTGCTACCCATCCGAATCTTACAAAAACTACTGCCATAGTTATAAAAAAAACGCTATTTATGAATTTATTCACATTCAGTGAAAACGCGAGAATATCGGTCACCTTCATATCCAAATCGGTGAGCTGTCGAGAATGACACCTACCACGAAATTTTACAACTCGATCATATAATTATCACTTTAGCCAATACATAGACTTGACATCCAACCTCTTTTCGATCTTATCTTCGTAGGGACAGGGTTGAAGTTCGCCTGCTCTTAACTACATTGACAGTTCGTGAGTACAAGAATGCATTTTAAAAAGTTGGCATAGTGCTGCGCCGACCTTGTCGGTTCGTCATGCAGTTTCGATAGTAACATCGGTATAATGACTAACGGATGACCATGAAACACTTGTCTTGTTTAAAAGTTACGTCTGTTACAAAAAAAAGCATACTTACATTGTTATAATATTAGTAGTAGTAGTAGTAGTTACAAACTGCTGAATGTGAAATACTAATAAAGTTGTATCTTTTTCGTATAGAAATAGTTTTTGAAAACGGATTACCTATATCAAAATGGTATAATGTTTATAAATACATAATATGGAGTATTTGATAATCTCTCTCTCTCTCTCTCTCTCAACGGGTCTTATCTAACGGCTAATCTTTATTATACAATTACGAAAACAAATTATTCATGAATTTACAAACTAGTCTCTCTTTCAAATCTACTCACGTTGACGATACGTTCTTACTACTTTAAAATTTATGAAAACAAAAATCTAAATTCTCTTCATGTTCGTGCCAATCTTAAAGATAGCGCTCGATGTTCACGTACCTATGTTGTACATTTATATTTACAAAGTCGCGCTCAGATACGCGTGCGATCTCGCCGGCACGGATATCCCGGTCCGGCCAACTTCCTTTATCTCAGAGCGAAATATGCATATATATAGTTATTATTCAACATCATTATTTGCCTAGCCTTTTTAAAGGATTTTGGGGTCAGCATCCAGTCTGACCGTGGGCATTAGACTACCAGTATTTTACATGGAGCGGCTGCCTATCTGACCTCCACAATTTAGTTACTGGGTACCTCCGATACCTCTTGGTAAGATTGGCTGTCAAACTTTCGGGTATCCCCATAATGTTGGTCAAAGATTCAAGATGGATCCGGTGGGATCTTGGTATATGTATAAACTTATAAAGGTACCTAGTCCTATCACGGTCTGACCGTGGCAAGCATAGTTTCAACCTGATTGATCTGCCCATGCAGCTGTTTTTACTTAGCCACAAGCTAACTATCCCTTAAATTATTCTAGATTTTATATTTACTGAAATAATACTAATTGATTTCAGGTGATATAAAGCAACACAATAAACGCAAAAAATAATACTCATCGATTGCAGTTATATAACGCAGCGCAATAAATACATTTAATTAAACAACACAAATCAATTCAATAATATTCTAAAACACTATAATGGCCGGCATCCAAATATCCAGAAAAGAGAAGATGCTTCACGTTTCTTCCTCTACCATAGTCTATAGTTTTGGAACAAGAGTCTCTGTGGATTTTGAAGGTGTATTGTGGATAGAGTTCGCTGACGCAGTGCAGTTCCACATGACCGGCGTACTCTCCATCAGTTGACATCAATCTTCTATAGTCATGAGCTGTATACATATGGAACCCGTAAGACCGATCACCGATGATAAAATCTTTATAACGATGCCAATGTTCCACTATTCTCTCCACTACACTAAGACGGATCTCTCTGTGCCGGTCTTGGGTTCCGTAAATGCTGTAGGATACGGAGCGGAACAAGCAGTTGCCATCCCCTCGAATAGGTATTACTCTTCGAGACATTCTTTTCTTCCTTCGTCTTTTAGGCGAATTTCTTCTCGACTTTTTCCGGTCGATTCTCCGGTATCGATACCGACTCATGGGTATTACTGTACATCACTAATGTGACAAATATGGCGGATGCTAATATTTCTGGCGAAAATTTTTTCCGCTTGTTTTCGGGAGCCTTCCTTAGTAACGTTTTATATCGAGTAAATATGTTGTTATAAAATAAAGTATTTTTTTTTAAATTAGAAATATTACTTTTGAAATTTTGCGGCCATATTGGAATCAAAACGCAGATCTGATGTTGACAGTTTTTCCTCTTTTATTTACATTTCGACTTTGTTTTCGGCCAGTCTTCTGCAATGATTAATTATGACAGAATGAAAACTATAATTTCCGTTTTAGCTGAAAATGTCAAATATGGCGCGATTTCCTTTGACATTTTTCACGCACGCGTATTTTGGAGTTCACTCCTTAAGAATCGATTTTCATATATAAGGCGCCCGGTATGAGAAAAATCCGAGGGGTAAAACCTACTAACGAGTAACGAATTTTAAGCGTTACTATTTTAGTGCGCACCTTTGGTGCGCAACTTTCTAATCTAAAAAAGTGGCATAATTATCTTTTTACAACTATATTTTGTTAGTTATTAAGATAATGTTATATTAAAAAAAAATTAATTATAATAATTTAAAAAAAATGTTTATAAAAAAAAATTATTATCAACTTTCTTAAAATTGGTTAAAATTTTCATAAATATGCATTTATATTTTTTTTTAATTTTTTATGATTTATTTTATAAATAATTTTTAAAATAATATTTTTTTTTTTTTTTTTCATTTTTTTTAAATTTATTTGTTTTTTCTCGTACATAAGGAGTAAACTCCAGTCGTGCGTCGGAACTGACACACACACTTTTTTTTATTGAGCTTTTAAAATTATTTATAGTGGGCTTTACTAAAGAAAAGCGCGTGATTTAAATAGTAAAAAGTGCATTCAGTAAATAATTCATAGTGAACATTGAAATATCGCAGCATAGCGACCACATGACTTTGCCTCAAACCTTTCTCTTAGACGGTTCACGCGGCCGTCTTTTTCAACTGTCATTGGCGATAACCGCCATTGTTGTGAAATAAAATTACAAAGAATTTTTATAATTTGTTAGACGTATTATTGGCAAAATTATAGTCTCTATTCCACAGAGCCCATTAATCAAGAGTTGAGGTTGAATCTCACTTTGAAAAAAGAAGGATGAAATTTTTACAGCGAACAGTATTGAGGCGAGTTTATGTTTAATATTTTGAATTAATTGACATATTATTCTGTTCTTGCTATATAAAGAGCAATTATTCAATTACTTTTATTTTAAGAACTGAATACAATATTTTTATCATTAGCAATAACATTTTATAACTTTTCAAATACTGCCAGTCACTCTACATCCAATTTAAGCGTCATAAATATAGGTTGATATTTCTTTAACTTGAAATAACGTCAGTTCTTAACATACGTACATTTTTAAATATAGATTCCGTAATTCTTTATCCTTCTTCCTAGCGTTTTACTTTGTCGCAAAGCACCATCCAGTAATCATAATTATTATTCACTGATGACCTGCCATTTTAATAATGCTCACGCCGCTATTTGTAGTTTTCGAGAGAGTACATTTTCATCCATTGTTTTGAAATTTTATCTTTAATATGTACATAAGACCCACAAGGGAGCAAGGAGCAAGTTTCAAGTTCCAAGCGGTCTGAAATGACTGGCATCTGTCCTGTTAACTCCAAGGGATTGTAACCTCGTCAATTTAATCCGCTTATGGGCACGGCTCGAAAATATTCCGTGTTCTTAGACTTTTCATAGCGTGTTGTATGAGTGTAAAACGCCAAAATGGAATATTTAAATTAGTGGTATTGATTTTACCGACGCAAGCGGTATAAAAACAATGTTTGCTTCATTAAATTGAGAACTTGTCGCGAATCACAGAATAGAATTATTTATTTTCTCTCGCAGCTAACTTACGTCCGACCTTCAAATAGCCATAGAAGTGATGGCTGTTGCGGCAGACGTGCTCTTGAGTAGACCTCGAATCGGTAAATAATGAGATTAGGAACATTAACAAAGATCTCCGCAGGATGGCTGGCGGCGGAGGCGCTTATGTAAGCCTTGCAGATGACGATGTCCTTCAAATGTGAATAAACATAAAAATAAGTTATTGTTAAAGGTAAGGTAACTTCTATAATAAGATATTGATGAAAGAATAAAATATGGGGCCATATTTATCATAATGGATCGGCGGCCATTGTGTGCGACAGCTCCTATTATTTAATGGGACATTACGCCATAATAATGCGACATTAGTATCTAAACCATTTGAATCAGACGTCTCATGTGAATGAACTTCGCTACTCAATGTCATTGGCAAAACTGGTCGATACGGCCTGACAGTGACCTACCGAGTAGTGATAGTCACTTCGGCAGACTTCGGTATCTTTCGGCTCGCCAAGCTCTCACGAATGCAAGTAAGTCTTTTTTCCGTTTAGACCATGGAGGTTTAGACTTCATGCGTGGAAGGTCGGGGAGGTTCGGGCAGCCGAGCTTACCCGAATTAAAGTTACTTACTTAGTTCGAAAACTAGTAAAATAAATTGTTTCTGGGTAAAATGTATTGGAATTTATAGTTAGTAGCGTAGCAGATTGATCACGATATAAAACTGCTAAAATGTTGATTTTGAGACGATAAGATTACATTTTATGGAGATGGTGTCTGTTCTAAACATTTTCAGAGTCATAATGATTTATTGCCTGATCGGCCCACTGACTGAAGAGGCTGAATTGGTTTCTCCCCGCACGAAGTTGGCTCAGACGACCGCAGGTCAAGCTACCCGAAACTGTCAATTATTCTCAATCGACCTTGAGCCTTAATGCTTTAACGATAACGTTGAAAATCTAATAAAGGTATTTGATAGCTGTGCTATCATCTGTGCCTAATGTTTTGACAACGTGTTCTGCAGCTCGTAAGATTGAACATAAAGCAATCCAAAGTTAGAACTGCAGCGATGCACAATTTGCGTCTAATTCGATGCAGATAAGTGTACCAAAAATTAATCCATAATCTTATTTTATACGTACTAATTGTAGGTAAGGTAATCCGTATACAAAGTCCTACAGGCAAGATCGATCATTGAAGAATTTGATTTACTTTGATCCATTGAACTTAAGACGTTCCATAACAACACCACTTGCTTTGTATAGTAAAACAGGCCAATTTTCGCGATCAAAACCGTACCTAAGTTTTTCCAAAGGATGCCTCTTCAAATCGACGAAAAATATAACTATTAAAGCGCGCCTAGGTAACTAATCACCACGGATACACACGCTATACCCAAAAATAATGATGAGTAGTCCGAAGTCCCCAAACCGGTACGCATCTCCTATCTCTCTCCGCCTCATTCGACCGGAAAGGGAGAGCACACCGAGCAGTCCTACGCTTTCTGGTAAACGATGAGGTAATGTCTGGTAATATTTACCATTTGCTCCCAGATGGTTTGTGGTCTTGATAGTGTTTACAAAACGGGATAAGCAGACTTCTACGTCAATTATGAAGGTAATGATTGAAGAAAAATTATTTGGAAACTCGAAAATAGTCTTCAAGGATGTCTGTTAGACGGTTGAACTGGTTTAAGATGGGTCATAATGGGCCCTATCAAGGGTCCTGTTATTTAATTATTTTTTTTTTGTCTTTTATTGATAACTTAAACATTTATTTTAAGCTACGTTTTCGAATGGTACAGCCTCCGTGGCGTAGCGGTGGCAAACGCGGCCGCTGCCCAGGGATCCCCGCGCAGTGCTAATATTTGTATGCATGAATATGAATATTTGCACTGGTCTGGTCGTGCTTCGGAAAGCACGTTAAGCCGTTGGTCCCGGCTGTTGGAGCCCTCAAAAAGTCCAACAATATTGGTCCAACTGCAATGCTTCGATGTCATCTTCTGGTTCTGGTCAGACGGCAGTCGCTTCACGGAAAATATCGAAGTTTAGTATAGCGAACCCCAGACTCCAAAAGCTGAAAAGTTTCGGATGCGACTGGGATTAACGCTGATGATGATGATGATGATGACGTTTTCGAATATAGTTGTAGAATTTTCTGTATTATTTCAATTATTATGAATCTCTCAAAATTAGAATCACAGCAGTCCCATGGCTACAGCCTCAATAAACAGTAGTGTAACTTCATACAACAGATTTGCGTGTACAGATCGCGATGTGAACACAATCGTTTAAAAGGCATTCCACACTGGGTGACTCACCACTGCTAAATACATATTTATATATTTCGTCCGTTGGCATGTCTTGATAAAAACTTCAAATTGTGTTTAAAAAAAAACTAACGTTATTATCGTCCGTTGAGATTTAAATTCAAATACTAATTCACGCTTGTTTTTCTCAAGCGTCGGTCAGCAGAGAAGTATTGCTTGTAACTACTTTTCTGTAATTATAAACTAGTGATTGACCGCAATTCCGCTTGATGGTAAGTATCAATAGCTATGGGTTTCATTTTGACAGTTCAACAACATTAATTGCGTTATTTACGTTGTTAAGCACAGACATTTTCGAACACTTTTTTTTTTATAATTTATAAACCAGCGCTTGACCGCAATCCCGCCTGATGGTAAGCAGTGATGTAATCGTTGATGGTAAAGCGAGCTAGTTTATTAAGAGCCTAGTAACTCAAAAAAGCTGAGTGAATAGGAAGGAAGACGGCTGTTGAGCGAGGGGAAATTCGGGTCTGTAAACTTTCTAAGAATTACAAGAATTCTTCCTCAGATATACATATTTACAGGACAAGTAATAAGGAATCCGCTAATTGCTTAAACACGAATACTGTTAGTTGGAATCATTTCGAAGCCTATTGCTAATTCATTGCTCCATGTGTTCCGCGTACATCGAGGGACTGGAACAACTTGCCGGCGGCGGTGTTTCCGTCGGACTACAATTTGAGTGTCTTCAAGGCTAGAGTGAATAGGCTCTTAGTAAACTAGCGCACTTTACCATCAACGATCGCATCACTGCTTACCATCAGGCGGGATTGCGGTCAAGCGCTGGTTTACAATTCATAAAAAAAAAATGTGTTCGAAAATGTCTCTGCTTAACAACGTAAGTAACGCAATGAATATTGTTGAACTGTCAAAATGAAACCCATAGCTTCTGATACTTAATTACGCAATTACCCTGCAGATCTGGTTCTAAAGTAATTATTTCGCTATTATAATGGTATCTATACCATTAAAGTGATGCTTTCTTCAATAGAATGGTTTCAACGTTTGGTAAATGGTAAATTTAAATATTCTGACCATGTTTAGTATACGAAGGATAAAAAATTACTTTTCGCGGAAAACAAGGTAGTAAACTGACTACCCCATCTTGATAGTCCAAAAAAGTCCTGAAAATATATTATAAAACCTCCCACAATTCTGCCGACCCCAAATTCAACCGCTCGCGAGTTTTATCATAGTGAAAGTACACTCAAATAGCCGGTATGAACCGTCATCTATTTGGTTGAAGGTCATTGGCATTACGTAACCCTGTCACGAACGTGTCGGGTGTTGTTATCTAGACTCATTATGGCTCCGTGTGTCTGTAGCAGCTATCTGGTTAAATTAGCCGTTTAGTCAACCACCTGGCTTTTGCAAGAACTGCTCGCCTCGAATAGCTTCGTCGGCTCGCTTTTGGTGGATCATAGCTCTCATCAAAATCATAATTTATTGAATATCATTCAAGCTGTTAGTTACGCCCGCCGTTTAGTTGAATGTCTAGTGAAGCCGTAAGGAGGACGGGTCTGAGCAGTTGTTGCGATCTGTGCCGAGTACAATGCGCCAAATTTTGTTGTGTCGGAATTTTTTTGAATTTTTCGAAAACGATTGCATCACTGCTTATCATCAGACGGGATTGCGATCAAGCACTAATTTATAATCATTAGAAAAAATGCAACGCTAATTAAACCTAATTGCGTAATGCACTATTATTATTAATTGGAATCATTATGAAACATATTACTAATCCATTGCTCCATGTCTTCGATGATGTGTCTGCTCAACAACGTATATAACGCAATGAATGTTGTTGAACTGTCAAAATGTAATCCATTGCTACTGTTTTTTTGTTTTTTTTTTTTTTTTATATATATTATAAACTAGCGCTTGACCGCAATCCTGCCTGATGGTAAGCAGTGACGCAATCGTTGATGGTAAAGCGCACTAGTTTATTAAGAGCCTATTCACTCTAGCCTTGAAGACACTCAAATTGTAGTCCGACGGAAACACCGCCGCTGGCAAATTGTTCCAGTCCCCCCAGTCAGTTGTTCCAGTCAGTTGTTCCGGTCATAAATACCCTGCAGTTGGTAATCCGGTGATGACATTGTGTATTGTGTGAAACGCGCCCTGTATGTGGTTTCCTGTTACGGAACCATAATTTTTCAACGGCATAATTCTAGCTTTTGAAACCTATATTTACGTCAAGTGGACCGCCTCTCTAGTAATTTGAGGTATATACATTGCGAAGTCGTGGCGGCCTAGTGGATAAAACACCAGCCTCTCAAGTATGAGTGTGCGAGTTCGATTCCAGGTCAGGCAAGTACCAATATAACTTTTCTAAAGTTCTATGTACTTCCTAATTATGTATATCTTGGACACCAATGATTACAAGGTGAAGGAAACCATCTTGAGGAAACCTGAACTTTAAGTCTGAAATCGCCAACCCGCATTGAGCAAGCGTGGTGATTACGCTCAAGCCCTCTCTGTATGAGAGGAGATCTGTGCCCAGCAGTGGGACGATAAAAAAAGGTTGATGATGATGATGACATTGCGAACTTTTAATTGGTTATTGCGTATCTTTCTCTTCCTACTTAATAATATCATAATCCATTGATGGCGGATAGACTGATAGTGCAACCTGAGTAATCTCTCCTCAGCCTATAGACGTCCACTGCTGGACAAAGGCCTCCCCCAAGGCTTTCATTCCATTAGGGGGCATTGCCATAATCCCACGCATGGCAGGCGATCGCAGTAATTTGTTCTTCCTCACGAGAAGCGCTGCTGCCCGCTTCCCTGGTGAGAGTTCCCTTAGCCGCCTCTTACGACACCCACGGGAGGATATGGGTTGATACTACTCTAAGTGTACCGTAATAGTGTATCGTCAAATAATAGGGTACCGTTTTTACTTTGGGTACGGAATCCTACAAATACAAAAGAACAAAATTGTATATATACAGTACATGTATTTGTTCCGTTTGTGTGGTTTTCTTTACGTCATGTTTACCTCAAATAAATGTATTTTCTCTCTCTGTACCGTGGATGGAAAATAAATACCATTATTGTGAATTGAAGCTAAACGAGTATGGCTAAGTAAATTTGACGTTTACACAACTAGAATTGGCGTGGACTGTACAGTCATAAGTATGTACCCTATCTGCGGTAAATCTTGGGAAATCCTAAGATTTAACAAGTTTCGCCAGTAAAAGTCCAAATCGTTCTATCATCATCATCAATCTATTTTTATAGTCCCACTGCTGGGCACAGGTCTCCTCTCATACAGAGAAGGATTGAGCGTAATCCCCACGCTTGCTCAATGCGGGTTGGCGATTTCAGACTTAAAGTCCAGGTTTCCTCAAGATGTTTTCCTTCACCTTCTAATCAGTCATTGGTGTCCAAGATATACTTACAAACTAAATCGTTCTATACTCAGTCGATAAATCTTCAGTTTTACCACAAATACCGGTAAATTTTCTTAGAGTAAAATAATGCAGTTAATATTTAGAAACTATTTATTTAACATATATGTATAACTAGCAGCTGCCAGCGACTTCGTTCGCGTGGAGTTAGTTATGCTCAGCTCCTATTGGTCGCAGCGTGATGTTATATAGCCTAAAGCCTTCCTGGATTAATGGGCCATCCAACGCAAAAAGAATTTTTCAAATCGGACCAGGAGTTCCCGAGATTAGCGCGAACAAACAACCAAACAAACATACAAACAAACTCTTCAGCTTTATATATTAGTACCTATATATAACACAAATCATGAACAAACACTAATTAATTCCTTGGCTTTGTTTTAAAGAATATTTTCCGATAACTTCTCAAAGACTTGCTTCTTTTTCTTATGTCAACTTCTCCAATCTTGATCTCTCGGGCACGAGGTACTTAAATAAAATTGGTTTCGTGTCTACAGCTGCTTTGATACACCGATTTTGATACTCAACTGATAAAAATCGATGTCTCTAACATTGACTACAATTGCTAATATACTTTTTGTCTCAGATACGGTATTTATTATTTTTAATCTTTTATTTCGAACATTTACCGATGTAGACGATAGAACTTAGGATTTACTGACTGAAAGCCGGTAAAAGTCAGAAATAAAACATTATTATAGAATAATTATGACTATGACATGATAAATCTTAGAATTTACCAGCGAAACCTAAGATTTACCGCTGTTCGGGCTTTTACAGTAACATACTTATTGTTTTTTTTACTTTTGATTTTTAATTCCCCAATTTATCTCGTTTGTTTAACCTATGGATGTGTTTCAGAAATAAATGGTATATTATGAGATACAGTCGGTCCAATTCAAAAGCAAACTCCTTTCATTTAAAACTAAGGAAGGAAGTCCTTAGTTTTAAATGAAATATAATGCAGTTAAGAGCAAGCAATTTTCCAACTCATAGGTTTATCTTGTGGGTTCTATTTTAAAGTTGCATTCGATAGTTCACGAAAAATTCGCAATTGAAAGTTGTCAAGTATTGACAGGTATTCGTGTTCGCGACTGTGCCTCAGGACAGGGCCGCCAATTCAAATTAATATTTTCAAAATCTAGACGCAGACGCATCTCGATGACAGACAAATGTCAAAAAGATGTCATAATGTAGGGAAATGAGAAATATTTTTTGACTAAAATCAGACCAGGATCGTCCTTAAAATTCGTAGAATTATCCGTCCAGTTGTGTGCACGGTCAGTATGACGTATTCTGTGAGATACCTGCCACGCTGAGAACGTCAACCTATAAGCCTACTAATTACCTTTTGATGGGAATAGTAACTAGAACTCAGGTAATAATGACCCTGTTGAGACGATCCTTTGCATGATAATTTAGGTTCACTAGACTGATAACCCGTCATAATACAGTTTCTGTTGGTGTGCATTGTACGGTCGCCAGCGGGTCAAGCTACCCGAAACTGTCAAACATTCCCAATCAAATTTGAGTCTTAATGCATTTGCCATAAATTCTAAGATTAATAAAGAAATTTTTTTTCATGAAATGCATACGTGTGGGGTATCTATGGATAGGTGTTCAAAAATGAAATCGAGGTTTCCAAAATATTTTTTTTCTAAACTGAATAGTTTGCGTGACAGACACTTCCAAAGTGGAAAAAGTTGCCCCCCATCTAACTTCTAAAATAAGAAAATGAAAAATCTAAAAAAAAACATATGATGTACATTACTATAAAAACTACCAACGAAAATTGTACGAGATCTAGTAAGTTGTTCTTTTTTAATACCTCGTAAATCATAAAGCGTAATAAGCGGTTTCTTCATTCTTCGCGTAATCTTTCATACAAATAACTTAAATCCTTTAATTTCATAAATCAACGGAACGGAACCCTTTGTGCGTGAGTCCGACACGCACTTGTTATAACATGTCATAGGGACTTTCCTTACAAAAAGTTTGTTACCTAAAACAAGCTGGGAACTCCTTGACGATCTAGTAATAGCAATAACTAAAATAGTTTGTCAAAGCATAACATCGTCTCTTGGAAGTGAACGTTTTTATAAATAAACGTGTATGAAATTGTACGTTGCAGCAGCGGGATTACGGGACTGAAGGCCACGTCGTCTGTCGTAGTACACTCTTTAATGAATGAATGCCACAGAGTAGTTAATCGGCACAGACTTCGTTTACGTTTTTTAATTATATTTTATTTATTTAAATTAGTAATAGTAATACTAGCGTGGAGTTAATGGTGTTTAAATATCACTTGGGGTATCGGAGGTTAAGTTATATATTTTTTATTTTTAAAGAAAAATAAAATACGGAATATGTAAGGTAAGGTCTGGCAACCAAATATGGATATCTTGTAATTTTGCCTCATTCGTCGATTGGTCTTGTGTCTTGTAAGAGAAATATGAAAGTTTTAAGTCTTCTTATTAAATTTTGGTACCGTAAAAACTTTAACCGACTCGTTGAGGTCATTCAAATACATTGTCATGTTGAAAGTGCTTATTGCCCTGAATAAAATAACATAATTAAATAAAAGGAAAAGTAATTCAAATAAACTCAATCAGAAATAAAAAAAAACACATGTTATAGAAAAAGTAACACAAAGAAAAATTAACCAGAAAGTCGTTTACGAAAACAAAAGCCTCCTATCTCAGCATGGGGCTTCGATATTCAAAAAATAACCGTTGCCGTTCTAGTATTAGAGCCCGCTGTGATGTCACGGGCAGTGCAAATGACAGCTTGATTATCTCCTATACCTCGAAAACTTGCCTACTACTCGAAAAGTCTGTTATATATTGATATAACAGACTTTTCCCACAGGGTTCTTTAAACGTAGCAACAATAACCATTAAATCTCTCGTATATGATCGAAAATACTGCAACTGTAGTTCAATCTATCTTATGTATATAGTTCAATATATCACATAGGTTCAATAAAGTAAAAAGTTTCATAAGAATTTACTGAAGATTGGGAGTAAAGTACTGCACTAAGGGTCTCTGACCGGCGGGGTAGTTGCGAAAAAAACTATAAGTAGCAATGGGTTTCATTTTGACAGATCAACGACATTCATTGCGTTATTTACGTTGTTGAGCAAACAAATGTTCCGAACTTATGAAGCAGTGGACGTGTAATAGTGTGTTACGCAATTTGTGCAGAACAGTGTAGATAAAGATCTACGTTCCTATGGTGCAAACTTAATACTCGACTATTCGCTCTTGTGTCGAGAACGTTTGTGAACTAAAGCTTTACTCAGTTCCATTTGTATTGAAACCTCTATGGGTTACTACTGATGTTAACGTCGGCTTCCTTAGCTCAAACAGTGGAAGTGCTGACACTGGGGAATTCTACTAGGTACTATTATTTTGGAGAGGTAACATTTGTGACGTAGTATCTCTGGATCTACTGAACCGTCTTTGAAAATTATTTTACCTTTAAAAAGTCACGTTAATTGTGAGTCATTGGCAGTACTTTAACTCGAAAAATTAAAAGATTTTTCATGATAGTCAGATTTCATAGCAAGTAAAAATGTTTACTGCCAAACTTAATGGATACCGAGAGCTACAGACTTCCAGAGCTGAATTCAAAACGTAAACGTAAATTACCCATGATTTTTTGTTCGATACGGCGCCCACCTTGTGGATATATATGTATATACCTATTGTATTGCTAGCAGTCGTGCCTTCAGATAATCTCATTACATAGCAGCTACCAATAAAAATTTTAAGTGTTTTCCGATGACATCATTATCCACTAAGTTTTTCCCAACAACGCTGGGGTTGATTTCAAAGGGACACTTTCCCGAGGACATGATTGACATTTCATTTCCGAGCCGTTAATGAAATATCTTGTGTTGTACCTACTGTCAATGTTATATCATTTTTATATATTTTCTAACTGAACAGACAGCTGTGCTGTGAGACTTTCTTGCATACTTCTTGTCCTCAGCGAAAGCCCGAAGCTAAGCTGTGAAGGGGTTTTGGAGGATTGTCTTATTTAAGTAATTAATTTAAGGTGAGAAAAGTGTTTTAAGCCTAAATTTAATAAATAATTTGACACAGATTTTATTATTTCAAGGGCGATTTCAATGACAAGTTCACAATAAGCTAGAATTGATGCTAGTCCAAAAGGTAGTATAGTATGATGAAAAAGGGGTAGGAAAGTCCACACAAAGACAGAAATATTTCAAAAGAGTAAAGGCTTCCAGAATCAGGCACGAGGCGACAGGTTGAGATAGAAATGGAAATTGTTCAATTACGTTCGTGTCTCAATGTAATCGAACAATTTACATTTTCATCTCAACAGGTAAAATATTTACTAAAAATATGTCTTTATGTAAGATTTATTGTAATAGTTTTACAAGTTTCTGCAATATATCATGTTATTAATTTAATTCCCTTTTAAATTTTTGTGTTAGTATAACCGAAATCGCTTACTTTGCACCGAGCCTTTCTTCTTCTTCAGCCTATAGAGGTCCACTGCTGGACAAAGGCCTCCCCAAGGTTTCCCACAATGACTGGTCTTGTGCTGCCCGCATCGAACGGCTTCCCGCGATATTCACCAGGTCATAGGTCCCCCTTGTTGGGGTCCTCCCTACGCTGCGTCTTCCTGTGCATGGCCGCCACTTCAGAACCTTACTGCCTCATCGGCCATCGGTTCTACAAGCAATGCGCCCCGCCCACTGCCACTTAATTTTAGCGACTTGAAGACCTATGTTGGTGACTTTGGTTCTTCTGCGGATCTCCTAATTTCTGATTCGATCATTACTTTTTAAATATTTCGGCCATATTCAGCGTTTTAATATCAGTATTTTAAATGAAGCGATTGCTTATCTGTCCTCCGCAACTCAATTACTGTGTAATAATATACACCTTACAAAAATTGGTTATCATATTAAGTCTTTGACTGTCTGTAACCACTATTAAAGATTTACCAATGAAATCTGAGACCAAGGCTTAACTTGCTTTCTGAGACACGGTCTTGTGTAAGATCTAGGGACACGAAATAGATACATAACCATAAAATGAGGCTACATACTGTATATTTAAATATGGGTTTTCGTATTTTCCAAGAGCTTCGGTGGCTCTTCTACTTATTTTCTTATTTTCCTCAAGTTAAATTTGTTTTTTGCTGTAAACGCTCATAACTCCAGTAGCATTGTTCTTACCATTGCATTTTTAAAATTTGCTTTTATATATTCTTTTTAGTTTTTGGGTTAAGTAATGGGTTTACGTTCAATGAAATCGGACTACGTATCAAAATTAAAAAAAAAGAACGTTTCCCGCAGTTGTTAAGTACATATTTATGTTTATTAATTATTATATTTTTACTAGTTGATAATTTAGTTACGTCGTCTAATTATTCTACCTGAGTCTGTATAAGAGATAACGTTATTATTACATCAGCAAATAATATCCTTGCGCCATGAATGAAGCCTACGCATTTGACTAGATTTGAACGCTTTCCCATAAAAAATTCAAATTTCAAATTCCAGTCAAAATCAAAATCGTTCTTGTTTTGTCTGTCTGTCAAGAAAGGTTTTAGCCACTCTGTGATGTAAAGCCTTCAGCGTGGAGGGTACGAACAGTTTGTAATGAGGTATCGAATAACACCACAAGCTGTCCTTATTGTGAAACCATTTGCTTCATATTCGCCTACCATATGTTGCTGTTGCGCTTCGCTTAGCGACGATCTTCCACTTCAGTGTCGATTAGTAAGTAAGGCATATTTCTCGATCTAGTTGACTTACAGAATTAATACTAGGCTGTCATAAATAACTGAATACTAAAGAAACTTAATTTTTATACATACACACATCAAAAGTGTCTAGGGATCAACATATATTTTTGCAATAACTTTTCTCCTGATTGATATTAATTAAAATTTTCTTTAAGGATTCATCAAATAAAGTGTTTTCGTTTGTCACAGTAACGATAAACCAAGTCACCTTTGCATTAATAAAGAAATTTGCCATTTTCCTAATAAAGGGATATTTGACATTTGAACCACTAACACAAAAGTTCGAAAAAAAGACTGAAATAACAGTTTTCTCTAAAATTTTATTGGGTAACTTAAACAATTAATAATCCGTGTTTCTACCGCGAACACTAACAACACAAGAACATCGGTTTGGCATACTCAAAATGAGTTCATCCAAATCACGCTGTGGAATGGCCGCCCATGTTCGTTGCAACAACAAAAAAAGGTCTTCTTGCGACTGGATACCCTCCATATTCGGCAGAGCTCTTCTCTGTAGCATATCCCATGCATGCTCAATCGGGTTCAAGTCTGGCGACTGAGCAGGCCAGGGCAGGACATTGATGTTAGCTGCGGCGAGAGTTTGTCTTACAACTCTTGCGGTGTGCGGTCGTGCATTATCATGCATTAACTGAAATAAGGGACCGATTTGCACTTGTAGAGGAACGATGACGTCTGATACAATCGTTTCAGCATAAATTTGAGCGTTGAGGTTGCCTCTGATCCAAATCAACTCAGTTCTTCCGCCGATCCAAATACCCGCCCATACCATGATGGTTCCACCACTATAAGGATGGACTTCCTGGCAGGATTTTAATCGCTGTTGGCGTCCAGGGGTTCTCCAGTGTCGTATACGTCTTGTATCCGGTCTCATACCAAAACGAGACTCATCAGAAAAGCACACGAAACGCCATTGTTCTTCTGCCCAATTTCTGTGTTCAAGAGCCCATTGATATCGAATCCTACGATTGTGCATTGCTATAGGTGGTACCCGTAGCGGTCTTCGGGAATGAAGGTTCACTTCATGCAAGCGGTTTCTGACTGTTTGGTCGCTAATTAAGTTCCCTGAAGAGTGATGAAGCCTCACGGCTAACATCATGGCGGTTATTGTTGGAGCTCTTCGAGTTAAGATTTGAATGTATCGGTCTTGTCTCCGTGTGGTGCAGCGATACCGTCCTCCATGGCGCTCAGCCACGGTACCAGTGCTTCGGTAACGTGTCCAAAGTCGACTGATAACACTCTGACTTGTATTCAGAGCTAAAGCCACAGTACGTTGCCGGGAACCAGCTTCTATCATTCCCACGGCTCTGAGCATTTCTTCCCTGCTTAAATGACGTCGCCGCTCCATAATAACGTTGGTTTTAATCAGTAGTAGGGAAACAGTAGCACTAATAATGTCTTCAATGCGTTGTATGTTTTTATAGGGAAAATATTGACAGCTGATTTTCATCTTTTACTCGAATTTGATTCACAGTTCCTGATTCAAATTATGAAATGCACCAAAAAGGATCCATATAAATTTATAAAATCATAAATTTATTACAAAGCCACATCTCAATCTCAAGAAATCCGCATAAAAATGCTTGATCCCTAGACACTTTTGATGTGTGTATAATATACCAACCAATACTATGACTACACTGATTTTAAGTGTATCTTTCTTGATGTTCAATACCTTATATATAAATAAATAAATATTGTTCGTATTTCCTGTGCATGTGTGAAATAATGTATGTTTCGTTTTTTTTACAAAATCTTTTTGAATGTTGGTGTCGAATATATTGGTTTTACAAAAATATCTTTCTATAGTGTATTCGGAGGGGATGGTGGCTGGATGCATTATTAACGTCCAGTTAGGGACCATATCTGTTAATGAGACTCCGACGAACAGGCGGCGTAACGAGATCATTTATTGGTAAACATTTATTATAACAGACATAGATATGTGTACAATAGACGAGTAAGTATGTAATGTATGTTACACTTTTCTCGTAGCAGGTAAAACTTAATGACGGTGTGAAGTGAGGCAATCAACTATCAATTTTCTAGTATCACCATCATCATCGTCAACCTTTAATCGTCCCTCAGCTAGGCCCAAGTCTCTTTCTCTATATTAGAGTCTCCTCTCATACAGAGAAGGATTGAGCGTAATCACCACGCTTGCTCAATGCGGGTTGGCGATTCTAGTATATCAGGATCAATTTCAAGCCTAAACTGAGTTAATGGGTTGGTTACGTATGGGCAGGCAATCAATCATTGCTATTACTGACGAAAAATTGATCTATGAAGACTTAAATTTCAGAATGGACTGTACTTCCAAAATTTTTTTACAGTAAATAGTTAGGTGAACCATACAATGGCTAACCGTGAACTTTTTAAGTGTGAGGTTAAAGTATGAGGACTGTTGCAGAATCTAACTATCTTATGAGAGAGACATTTTGTGAGACTGAATTTCACGCTTAAGATTATGCACTTATTAAAACATCAGTGTCACGCGCACGAATATGCACTTAATAGAATTCAATTGCTAGATCTCGTTGCCTTTTTACGTCCAATTCTATTCAATTATGTTCCTATAGATCATTCAATTGATGTTACTAGAATTTGTTAAGGTCTTTAAAGGCGAGGTACCTTTTGACATCTAACCGAGATAGGTGAGGCAGAAAACAAAATCCTATCTGGACATCCCATTTTAAACCACCGATTTCTCCGATTACGAGTCTTCAGGCAATACAGATATTTGTTTAGGGAGCTAGATAATACGGTTTGGATATTTACTAAATTCAGTTAAACAATCAACAATAATATTCTTTTATGTCCAATTTTTATTTGATTCGTAAACTCACAGTGAAAATCAGGACATATAATGCAATTTTCCTCTTTTTAAATCCAAGCTTGGACGTTCTGTCAATAAAATGGGCCAGATTTTGTTTCAACATTTCACAAAAGATTAATTTCCCCGGAAATGGCCTGTGCGGCGCGGCGGTGCATGAACGTAGAAAATAATTGGTCTGATAAAGAACATGACATATCTGAATGAAAAAGAATAATATTTTTTTGGTAAAACGTTGTAACTCTAACTGAATAATATTTTTTGGTAAAGTGACAAAGAGGTATTTTTGAGAAACTGTCTTTAATGATGCCATTCAAAACGTGCTGATTTTTAGCATAGTTTGACTTTTGACTTTGATTAAAGAAACATAAATTATGAAGTTCCGTTTTTCAATGTTCTCTATAATTATTATCCTTTAGTTTTACTTCTGAACCGGGCACCGAATACTTTACCGTAGTTGCGCTTCTATGAGAACAGTCTTCTTTTTTATATAAATTATAAACTAGTGCTTTACCGCAATCCCGCTTGATGGTAAGCAGTGATTCAATCGTTGATGGTAAAGCGCGCTAGTTTGAAGTCTTCTTAGTTCTAAGAATCCTAATTAAATAATTAACTATAAGCAAAGACTGTGCACTTATAAGACGTGGAACTTCCTATATAGGCCTCGTGTTTGCATTCGGAAGACAAATCCGAACTCAATTATAACACGACATTGCGCTTTGCTCTCTCAGCTCACACGTGGTTGATCAGTTCTAACCTAACCCAATTGAACCCTGCGTAATTACTTTAACCAATTCGACTCGCACGTGACTGGGTACACTTCCAACCTAAACTGAATGTTGAATATCATTCAGGTCGTTAATTAAAAGGTTAGGTGGATAACTGAATGGCTAATTAAACCATATACCGATATAACTGTAGACATTCTATAAAAGGTTGAGCGAGCTGATGCAATCTTAAACCCGACAACATGACCAACGATGTTGCTCCGGAGAGGGAGATTGATCTGGAGACATCCACGATCAAACTCCCGTCACAACATGTGGCTTTCATTTTAACGAAAAAAAAGTATTTAATTCTAAATCGCTATAAAAATATGACACCAATGGAGTTAAGAATGCGATTTTCTCTATTTTCATCCATCCTGTACTCGTTGGACATCAATCGAGGATTGGATGGATCAGGCACGCAGCCTGTAAGAACATCAGTTCTCCATAGCCCCCTATCAGCCTCTCTACATTGCCTACAATCATTGGGAATTTTTGAAACTAATTGTTTTTTTGTTTTAATTATTCACTTAGAAAAATCAATGAGTTTCGAAGCATATTAAAACTTAAAAAAACGGAATAAAAAATTGAGGTGTCATCATCTATGTGTTTTTTTAACTGACTGGTAAGTAGGAACTGGTACTGGGTAGGATTTTGAGAACTTCCACCACACACGCCTCAGATAAATAACAATCTATACAACATTATTTTTTGTTCATAAGAAACCCGAAACACGTGTCCAATATTTTTAAGTGAAGAATCTATGTACAAAATTTCAAAAAGATATCTTGGAAAACCACAAAGTTATGAGCTTGTTATCCTACTTGGTTGTCCCAACAAAAATATGGTCCACGCTCCGTTTGGACCGGCGAGCCGGTGGCATTGACCTGTGGCGTCAGCTGAGCGCGGGCATGCGCACGCGTTAGCTGCGTAGTTCGCTCAGTAACCATACTGTAATAATTTCTACATGTATTTGTGAAAAGAATATAACATTGTGTAAAAATTATTGGAATCGATTGCCTATTCTAACAAAAAATAACATTGTATACATATAAATTGCCTATAATATTTAAGGGATCTACCACGCGGGTCCAGTGCGAGTTATGTCCTCGACTGTTTTTTTTTTTTCAATTATAAACTAGTGCTTGACTGCAATCCCGCCTGATGGTAAGCAGTGATGCAATCGTTGATGGTAAAGCACTAGTTTATTAAGCCTATTCACTTAAAAACTAAGGAATAGGAAGGATGACGGCAGTTGAGCAAGGTGATGCAATGTTAAACCAAGACCAACACAACCAAACGAAGCTGCGCTAGAGGGAGATTGATCTGGAGACTCTCCACGACCAAACTCCCGACACAACAACATTTGGCGCATCGTACCCGCCACACATCGTAACACAACTGCTCAGACCCGTCCTCCGTACGGCTTCACCAGACATCATGCCGGAACACGACGAATCACTATACCCAATAGACAAATTCTTGCCGCCAAGCACAAGAATTTGTCTGGTGGGTGGTAACTTCTGCCGGCAGCCGATGTTATGGCCTATCACCGAGAAAATTCCTTCACGGTTTTGAGAGCAGTGATGATGAAATAATTTACACAAACTAAAACTCCTCCACGAAACTCAACAAAACTCGGCCACGTACTGGAAGACGCAGCGTAGGGAGACCCCCAACAAGGTGGACCGATGACCTGGTGAAGGTCGCGGGAAGCCGATGGATGCGGGCAGCACAAGACCGGTCATCGTGGAAAGCCTTGGGGGAGGCCTTTGTCCAGCAGTGGACATTTATAGGCTGAGGAAGAAAAGTCCTGTGTCGGTTCGAACCTACGACCTCTTAATTAACATAATACCAATTAACTAAAACGATTAAATAAAGCGGAAACAAGTCTAAAAGTGGACTACAAACATGAGTTAACTATAAAATGCCTGAATAAGCATTTTATAGTTAACTCATCTGCATCTTTCTTCGCACGCCGCTTTTATAAGCATAAATATGAATGTTTACGTTTGTCAATGTCAAAATTAATACGGCTCAATTTGCAGTGAAAGCCATCGTGTTAAAGCTAATAAACAAGCACTTTAAAGAGAAATGTATATTGTAAATTCCCTCAAAAGCCTGGCAATAGAATGGTTAGTGTGCGGTGGAACGGCAATTGGTTTTGTTGGACGCTTTGTGTGTTCACAATAGCTGTGTTCGTGGAGAGTATTAAATCATTCACACCCAATGTTTCAGCCATATCCGGCTGTGCAGCGTGAAACACCGCCAGCTCACTTTTCGAGATAAATCGACGGAAAATGTACAAGTTGTTTTGTATTCAATGTTGATGGTTATATTTTAAGATAGCAGCTTTTATCCATATTTTGAATAATTCGGGCACTGAGTCATTTGAACACAGAAGAGCTAAAAGCTGCATAATTTGTGCACGAAAATGTTTAAGCGGACACTAAATAGACATAAAATGAGCACCAATATTTAGTAGAAAATGTTTTGTATTGGTAGGCGGCGAGGCTGCCGGCACCGCACTATGACAAAACTATTAACTCGGTACCACACTTCCATTAATTTAACACGAAATAATCATCGGAAATGTGGAAATCGGATCCTAGAGTGAATTAATAAACCGCATATTTTAGGATTGATTGAATATTAACCTACAATTATGGGATATCAAAAACTTTGTATTGATAACGCAATCTCATGACTCGAGCTCATAGACACCTGAACGACATCTCTGGCACCAAGACCAATAAAGGAGATAAGTAAATAGATACCGTCAGACAATAAGGGAGTGTCTCAAAGTGGCACATCTGATTGCTTGACCAACATTGTTTGTGCATTGATCGGAGATAGTGCTGCCATCATGACATATTGATATAGGGGTCTGACGCTATAGCTTTGTCCCTTTCAGCTAAAGGGGAAATGGGATGTATCCGTGGGATGCTAGCGCAAGCGAGCTGCATTTAATATTGAGTTATGGAGGGCGATTCTTCTTTACTTGAAAAAAAAAAAACTAAAATTATTATTATTATTAAATAATAATAATAATTTTAGTTTGTAATCTGTAATCGGTCTTTAAGACCGATTACAGTCGTCGAAGGCTAATTCTTTAATATTATAGAACTCGTCAATATGTAAGGTAATTAGGGATATTTCGGACAGATTGTAACAGATCAGGAGAACGAAACCAATATAAAAACTATTTTCTCAAATGTTCAGACCGAAACTACAAGCTAATGGCGCAGCCGATTCCCTCGTTACAAACTAAACTAACGTTTAATGCATCTCTTTCCTAGTATTTAATTGAGAAAAGGACAGAGTAAAGGTATTAGTTTAACCTGTCAAATTAGTCAGCACCAGGCGTAATTTTCACGTCTAAATATATCTAATCAAAAATGTTAATCTTCAATGCTATGTTGGCCGCCACGGTGGGTGGTAATTTCATAAATTTTAACCTTCTATGGATTATCCTCCATAGAAGATTAAAATTTTGTTTGATTTTGTCCACATGTCAAATTAAGAATAATTTGATAGTACTAAATTACATATTTACAATTAATTAAACATTTGTTTTCTGTTCATTTCATGCAGTGTAAAGAAATAAATGCTCTAAATTTTCACTAGGTACTTATAGTTTGTGAAAAAGGAATTAGCGCCGATAGCTAACCATTCTCATAATTCTACAATATCTTTATTAATATTTTTCTGGGTATTTATAAATCCTTTGGCAGAAAGACTAGCTCTAATTCTGATTATCACCATGGAGTGTGCCGTCCAACCGCGTGCCAACTTCATTCCATTAATTCCCCGATAATGTTTGCTTCCATTTCTAATCCATCAGGTAAAAATTTTACTGTCAATGTAAAAGAAACTGTTCCGTGACTCGAGCCTAATAAAATTATGAATTTCACAAAGTTCTCATGACATTGATAGGTCTTGTTAGATCGATTTGGCAATTGAGGTCAAGCCAAATGATGCGTGACCTTCCTGCCAACGAAATAGGCTGGTTATATTTAGGTTGGTTGTTAGGTTTTTTTTTTTTTTTTTTTTTTTATAACAGAAAGTCCTTGAAAGTTAAGTTTGCATATCGATGGTTCATAACAGTTTGCTAACCGTCAAGTGCACTAGCAACTGACTCAGTATAATATATTCGCGAAAAAGGCAAAAAGTCACTGTTTCCGAAAAAAGGGCGTGTTATTTGTACTGAGTTTGTATGGGGGCAAAACGTAGACAGACAACTAGCTTCATATTTCTGATTGACCGATCTTTTGACAATTAAGATGTGATTTATTATTTGAAATAAATCCGTTGATTGGTACAGACAGCGCATCGAGCTACTACAATCCGTCTATTTTTTTTATTATAGTTTCCATTTCATCAGGGAAGTATTAAGCTTCGGAAAGCTTGATTGACTTGCTGTCATCTATACAATAAGGAATAAACTGTCACCATATAATTCAGTTCATGCTTTTTCATTTTTTAGTTTTTTTTTTTTACTTTGCACTTAATTGTTTTTGTAGTTGATGAAACTTTTTACGCTAGTAGTTTAGACTGATGTACTGAATTCGTGGTTACAGTTTGAGCTACAATGTCCTGCTTTCCTGGATATGATGTAAAGGGTGTCTATATACAACACAGTCTACCAACCACTTTCAAGACAATCCATTCCAATTCCAGCTTGTCCACATAATAGTTAACTAATTATTTTGGATGTTAGAAACTGGCATTGATTAATAGGATGTACCGGAGTAATTGTGGAGACGCCATCGGATTAGGCTGTCACAAGTTAAATTAATTAACTAACAAAAAAATGTCATAACTTAGGCCACAACAACACCACCAGCTTGAAACCACTTCAATTCCTTAGCTCAGTGTTTTAACATTTTTCATGGCATGACACTTCCTACTTAGAATTGCAGTTTTACAACTGAAAAACAGAAACCCAAAATTAAGCACTGTCCCTTTGAAGTATTTCATTCCATTTGGGACCTCCTATTTTTTTTTTCTAGTCACAATCTTTATGTTGAAAAACATTGCTTTTGCTAATCCAGTCACTCTCATTTCATAAGGTTTCGTTCAGTATGGCATATTTTCATAGAGAATAAGGCCTTAGATATAAGGTGTGAGAAGGAAAACACATTCTGACCCTGAAAAGTGACACAATAATCTACGTATTTGCCGTGAACTTTAAGAAAATCAAGTTTAAGTTGTGAATTACACCACCGCGAAATAAAAAAGTTGGTCTCGTAAAATTTAAATTCACCTGGAGCATTTATAAACTTTTAATTCACCCGAAGATTTTCCACAATTTAAATTCACCCGAAGTATTTCAACAACTCAAATTCAATCGAAGCATTTCCACAATTTCTTTTATATTCGCGTTGAATTTCGCAGTCTACGCTAGATTTTTCTAGGCGATAAATGAATACCGTTGAGACTAATCACTATTATATCATTTTCTCATTTTCCATCGTAACTAGAAGTCAATAATCTTATAAATTCCATCCACTTTGCCCGTACCGCTGGAAAACGATATTACTTAGGGCTAAGTGAAATACAGTTAAAGTGCTGGCGTTTATAACGTTTGAAGGTTACTTAATACTTGAAAGTTAACTGAATGAAAGCTGCATTAGTTAAAGATGTTAGTGCTTTTACTCTGTAATGGAATTTATTAGTCAATGGATGTTGGATAACAATAACAATACAATCTTAAGTATTATAGGAGGAAACGTTTGTGTTTATTAGATTCCTATCAATATTCTTTAAATATTTTGTAATTTACAACAGTTTCATTGCTTTTTCTTCCCACCATCGTTGAAAGCGCTGCAGCGCTGATTTTCAGCAGTGTGTCGTTTTGGTGATTGGCATATCCTACTGGGGTCCAAATTTTAGCAGACGGGGCGATGAACTTTTTGACCGGGCTTGTGTCAGTCATAATCATCATTGATAATATTTGAGACAAATAGGGATATGTATGTACATATCCCCATTTGTCTCAAATATTATAAGCAAAATTGCATAAGCCGATATTCTTTGCATACATCTACATTGCTTATTAAAATACCGCTGTGTCAAAGTTAAGATGTATTTTACGATAATTTTCTTTTACACTGGAATTATCAGAGTCAAATAAATTCGCAGAATTTTTAGAACACGTCAATATCTCAATAGGTTTTTTTTTAAAAGAATAAACTTGCGCTTCACTGCAATTCTGCCTGATAGTACAACAGTGATGCAATCATTGGTGGTAAAGCACGCTAGTTTATTAAGTGCCAATTCAAAATAACTGAGTGAATAGGAAGGAAGACGGCAGTTCAGCGAGGTGATGCATTGTTAAGCAAGACGACCAATGATGTTGCGCCAGAGGGAGATTGATCTGGAGACTCCACGACCAAACTCCACAACAACATTTGGCGCATCGTACCCGGCACAGATCGAACACAACTGCTCAGACCCGTTCTCCGAACGGCTTCACCAGACATCATGCTGGAACACGACGAATCGCTTTACGGCATGACTTTGTCTCAGCCGCTGTTAGGGTCTACCACCGAGACCTTAAGATTGAGACAGTAAAACATTGTTAATAATTGTCTATCATTGTTAAAAATTACCGAAAGTCGAGATAAATGTAAAAAAAAAATATACCATTTAAGGTTTTTTTAATAATGTAATCTCAGTACCGACAAATGGAATAAATGAAAAAAAAAAAACGTACCTTAGACGTCTTTCATCAAACGAGTTTGCATTTGAGTTTCGTATCTTTATTCATTATAGTGTATGTGTTATCATTGTAAATAATTAACTTTGACGTTATACGTAGAAAATACTTTCCTAGTTTACTGCAGACATTTTCAATATTGAAATATTTTATATTGTAAGTAGCAAATATGTTTTGGTACCCCTGTACTACTAACATAATTATGTGGGAATGCTCTGTTCAGAAACGTAGCATGGGAAGATGTTCCTTAAAGAAACTACATAGAGGTCATATTCGAGTGTTTTTATTATTCAGCGAAAAGGACGGCTATCTAATGTGTAATACCTAAATGAGATAAAAAATTTATCACCAACAAAATTGTTTCAAATGCAAATAAATTCCCAGAAACGGCGAAAACTTTTAACTGATAACTTGTTTTGCTATTGAACAGATCAAGATGATAACAATAAATTATGCCTAATTATTTTTAACGATACCTTTATCAGTCGATCAGAGAGACTGCATCTTTTTCACCGCATAGATCAAAAGCATGGGGATCAAACACACGGTATGAATGTCAAAGGTCGCATGTCGGTGCCATTTAAAGTCGAGTAATGTTAATCTCGGGAGCAAAGATCAGTGGTACATAAGATTTAGCCTAGCATTGTGTAGTGAGTAATGTCGTCATTATAATTGTTCATTAGAAATGGAGAAGAATGTCATGTGGACCTCGTTCATCAATGTAAGTTTGAATGTCACTGGCTGTTCATAAAAATAACAAGGACAACTTTTTTCTTAGGGCCAGTATTTTGATGTGTTCTTTTATAATTATAAACTAGTGCTCGACCACAATCCCGCCTGATAATAAGCAGTTATGCAATCGTTGATGGTAAAGCGCGCTAGTTTATTAAGAGCCTATTTACTAAAAAAAAAAAAACTGAGTAAATAGGAAGGAAGACCTTGGTTTGCATATTGACTCGACGCTTAGCTGGCAACGTCAGGTTAGTCAAAGGGTCCAAGGTACCCAGCGTTCCCTGTATCGTCTGAGGAACTTTTTACCCGTTAAAACTAAAACCATGCTTGTGCAGACTTTGATTTTCCCTATAAACGACTACGGTGACACGCTTTTCTCCCTTCTTGACTCACCCACTCCTCCTTCTTATCTTGTGACTCACTTCCAATATTTATGTTCTTCACACTCTAAGAATCTGCGTTCTTCTAACAATCTCCTCTTACTCTGTCCTTCACATACGTCTGACTTTGTTCATTCTTCATTTCACATTCAATCCATTCATCTGTGGAATGCGCTTCTTCTTGATATCAGGATGGCCGCCAGTCGGTTTGCATTTAAGCGGAAATTGCAGAGTTATTTTTCGCAACAATTAGGGTAGAGTTGTTGCTACACCTCTCCCAAATTTTAGTTTTTATGGATATAAGTGTATATTTTGCTAACAGTATGCATATATATTTAGCTTCTTTAAGTATTTTTTAATAGTGTTAAGAGCTTTTTTTTTTCTTTACATTTTTTTTCAACCAAAGCACCTGCCATCTCTGCACCACCTGTGGGTTGACTGTTAGAGAATGCCTAAGGCATTAAGTCCGCCTCTGTATGTGTCAGCGAAAGATTAAATAGAATAGAAGACGACAGTTGAGCGAGGTGATGCATTGTTAAACCTAACAACACGATCAACGATGTTACGCCAGAGGGTGATTGATCTGGAGACCCTCCACGACCAAACTCCCGACATAACAACATTTGGCGCATCGTACCCGGCACACATCACATCACAACTGCTCAGACCCATCTTCCGTAGGGCTTCACCTGACTTGATACCGGAACACGACGAATCGCTTTACGGCATGACTTTGTCTGGTGGGTGGTTTGCCGCCAGCCGATGTTAGGTCTACCACCGAGACTGAGATTTAATGCATATGGTCTATGGCTTTACCTCTCAGAACGGCGCGAAATAGCGCTGACCGAACGACCCTATATCGTGAACAGATTGCACGGCCACGCCTACTCCAGGAGCCCGCCTTCCGAATAATAACATGATAATTGACCCCAAGATTTGCTCTCAATTTCGTGGGGTACCAATTAGCGGAGCTGGCAGCGAGTTAATGACAATCTTGCGGGTCGCGACCTCTAAGTGACTCAGATACGAGCACACACCGACTGGAGGAAAGTTCTTGAATAATAAGTAGCTCTGTTCGTGTATTACATCTTTAGAACGAGGCGAGATAAGACTGTTATTAAATAATTCGAATGTTTGTTATGTTAACTTAGATAGGTATTTTATTCGTAATGTAAATAAATTGTGTAAATACGAGTTCGTAGAATGTGCGATTGCTTGATTGATGCGAGATGTGTGTGTGATTTTAGACGACAAAATTATTGATCAATAAACCTGCACCCCAGCTTAAGCGTTGTAAATAGAGTCGCTAAATAATTTTGTAACAAATTATAAAAGAATCATTGAGTTCTTCGCTAGGAATACGTTTTATTTTGGTATTAATGAAAAAAGTAACAAAATAAAGTACACAACAAAATTAGGTATTAAAAAGGTACACGATGCTGAAAAAACTGGCCAGAGCCTGTAGCCAATGTGCTTCGTAGCGAAGCGAAATCGAATACCAAACCAACCAATGGCGGGAACGATTGACCACGTGATTTATCGCGTCGCGTGGTCAAGCGTTTTTGTTATTGGTGGGTTTGGTATTCGATTTCGCATCGCTACGAAGCGATGTTAAATTGGCTACAGGCCCAGGGCTGTGTTATCTATCAAGGTGCACTTACAAGAAGCGAGTAGAAAGGTAACCAAGAGAAAGTTTGAGTCATAGTAATGCTTTACAACTAGAAAATAGTGCAATAGAAGATCATAGGTTGATTATTCAATCAATCTTCCTTCATGACTACCAATGTCGTGCACCTAATTGACCACTAAACTTCCACGCACTTTCCTAAATCAGTGCTTCTAATAATAGCCAGGACCACAACACAATTCCCAGCGACAATCATAATCAGCTCTCGACAAGCGGTCAATAGTGCAAAGTCAACTTTTGATAATGCTTTAACATAATAATACATCATGTTTATCTTTATATCAAAGGTAAAATAATATTGCAACATTTTCGCCGCAAGTGTAATCAAATGTGTTTATGGAACTAAAATTCCTACACAGTAAAGATTAGACACTAGAAGATACAACTACAATTTTTTTAACCTTTTCAGTAGTTCGCGCCAGTCTCATTGAAATTAATATTTGTTTAATTTGAAGTACATATAATTAAAATTTGAATGTAGGTATGTTTTAAGCAGTAATAGTGTAGTTATGACATGTCTCAGGAAAACGCCAATCCCTGACGGCTTAAATCCTTATCAACTCATGTTTGAGCCAAAAATACGTGCACAATATCATGTAATATTTTTAAAGGAGTATAAATATAATTCGTTTTGTAATATGTTTCCTTTGATTTGACAAATCATAAAATTGGCAATAACGTGTCAGTACAGAAAACTGTAGTCAAGCAAGAAGGTGTCACTACATAAATATTGTTTATTTCTCAGACTTTTAATGTCTGTAGTTAGAAGAATGAACCATAGTCCTATACGTGGCCTAAAAGCTCCAATCTCAGCATGATGCTGCGAATATAAACTAATGAAAATCTTATATGCACATAAACTTAATAGAAAACGTAACAACTTATGTAGGAATGTATTATTGTAATAATAATTTTACTGTAGTACATACTATTATCGCTTTTCATTGCTATGCCACTGAAGGACAGGTAAGACCCAGGGTCAAAAATATCTCGATGTTTAAAACACCGTGTTATGATTGCACGGCGACTATCGTAGTACTACAATCTGCTTAGATAACGACTAGGTATCCGAGTAGATAATACAACAGTAAACAAATACGATAACGGAATTATGACTCAAATACAATGTACGGAGTACTAATGAAACAGTTTAAAGTACGAGTACCATTCATGAAACAATAGTCGCGTTACTAGGAAATCGATGAGTCTAGCTGCTTGACTTCGATTCCACAGAATTGATGCATCAGTAATTATAGAAGGTAGTCTCAGCAATGAAGGATGGCAGATGTCTGTCTCTGCCATGCAGCGATCAAGCTATTTCTGTGTCTCCAGTCTTGATAACCAATCGAATTTCTGTCGCGGACATTTTTTTCGTAAAAGAGTAATGTTAGAAATTTTGGCGAGCCTTACCATACAATTTCGTTTTTGCCGTATGCGGTCAAAAAACCTGACTTAGACAAGGAGCCAGGAAGAATTTTTCTCCTCAAGGGAGGAATTAGTGCCATCTACCATTCTCCACACTGCAGTAGGATAAAGTTAGCACTCACCCAGAAAATCTTGTCCGTTGAACGTTGCCGGGTTGTTGGTGACATTAAAATTGCCCTCGACGCCGCAACTGAGGACGATGAAGGGAAGGCAGATCAACGCCTCCTGTTGCGACGCTTCGCGTGCATGTAGTCTGAATACATCATTATGATGTTTCTTATGTACTCATTACGTTCTTTCGGTATGAGCGGCTCTTGTTCGGGGTCCGGTCGGAACCGGCGAAAAGCGTTTTGGATCGAGCTCACGACTTGGCGAAGCCGCGGCGGGGAGCTGGAGCGCCTGGAGCGTCCGCCATTTGTTACGTTTTTGAGTTAGTCTGTGGACAAATAATTCTTGTGGTTATGTTATGTTATATGGAAGCAAACGATAAAAAGACCAAAAAATTGGCATTTTTATGGTACTTAAATATTGTGGGGATTATTTCAAATCGATGCTTAAGGCTAAGGTATAGGAAAGAAAAAAGAAGGTAAAGGAAGGTGGGGAAGGTGGGTAAGTTAGGTCAATACCTACCTTACCCACCTTCCCCACCTTTCTTGCTCAATAGAAGCAATTGTTTATCCATATTTTTTTTAACGTAATTCTTTAAGTAATGTTTATAAATTATGTTAAGTAAGTTGGGCACCGTAGATCGGTATGGGGGTCCCGGCATCAGATGCGTTTTAGGTCCTCAGAAGTGTACGTGTGTGATGAACACTGGTAATTCCATCATATTATATGACATGGTTTGATCACAACCACTGTACCGCGCTGAAGAATCTAAATTTCTACTATTAGAACAAATCAGAGAATGTCGTTGATAAAATCTACCTTAGACAGATGTATTAATGATTCTAATGAATATGATTCTGTAAACACGTACCTGTTATAGTGGCGTATCAAAATTTTTCAAGCAACAACCTGATACTGACCTGAAAATGGAAAAAAAAGTAAAAAAATATGAATTTCTTGAATTAAATTGTATATTCGCCTTAAAGTGATAAGGTTAGTAATATGATGGTAAATAAATAACGTACAATGTAGTAGTGGATTGAAAAAGATAGATGGTGCAGAGAGCTACTACCTACATAGTAAAAGAAATACAAAATTATAACTAGCATCTTTATACTTTTATATATGGTATATGGTAAAGGGGACCCCAGACTCCAAAGCTGAAAAGCTTCCTTGATCCAAGATCCAAGATCCTTGTACTTTTATAAAGCATCACAATATATTATGTTTATTTACCCACCAGCAGGCTAATTGCGTAACAAACTATCAGTAGCGATGAGTTTCATTTTGACAATCCAACAATATTCATTGCGTTATTAACGTTGTTGAGCAGACACTTTTTCCAACAAATGAGGAAATGGATTAGTAATATGCTTCGAAATGATGACAACTGATAGTCATAATGTGTTACGCAATTAACGTGCAGGAAGAAATGACATCTAATGTGGTTAATATCCTCCAACATACAACATACACATGTTCAAATATCGCCACAGCAAATACTCGAGGGTTTTTTTTAATATTAAAAAATAATATGAGCAGAAAATTTCGAAACAGTAAACTAAGCACCCGATGTCATCTTAAAATTTGGACAAATCCCATTAAATTCTAAATGGACACCAAAGTGCTATAGGAATAGAATTTTAGTGCCACTAAAACAGCATGTGACGCTGTGGCTCTTGAATTGAGACGTCAAAGTGCCAATAAAATCGTATTAGCGAAGAAACATCCTACTGTACATTCTGGTCTTGTTTTTGGGTATTTTTATAGGCTAATTTTATAGATAATAGCCCTTCTTTTTGTAAGAGGCTATATAAAATATACCCCTCGCCATTGGCAAATTAAAATCACCATAGCCAAATTTAGACGTGATTAAAATCATGGTGAACCGATGAAATGTCGCGGGAAGCCGATGGATGCGGGCAGCACAAGACCGGTCATCTGGGAAAGCCTTGCGGGAGGCCTTTGTCCAGCAGTGGACCTCTATAGGCTGAAGAAGAAAATCATGGTTATTAAGAAACGTCAACGACGTATTGTTGATTTTGATACAATATGGCAGCATTGACAGACATGTAGATGGATATATGTGTGTATATGTGTGTGATGTAAAAGTACGATATTGATACCGATTGTTCTGTTCTCAAACTAAATTAACTTTAAATTCATTGCCTCTTTTTTTTTTTTTTTTAATAGTTATAAACTAGTGCTTGACTGCAATCCCGCCTGATGGTAAGCAGTGATGCAATCGTTGATGGTAAAGCACACTAGCTTATTAAGCCTATTCACTCAAAAAAACTGAGTGAATAGGAAGGAAGACGGCAGATGAGCGAGGTGATGCAATGTTTAACCCAACAACACGACCAACGATGCTGCGCCAGAGGATGATCTGGAGAGCCTTCACGACCAAACTCCCGACACAACAACACTAGGCACATCGTACCCGGCACACATCGCAACACAACTGCTCAGACCCGTCCTCCGTACGGCTTCACCAGACATCATGCCGGAACACGACGAATCGCTTGGCGGCAAGACTTTGTCTGGTGGGTGGTAACTTATGCTTTCTTTGTATTTCATTAAAAAAGGATAGAAGACAAAAGATTAGTTCAGTCTTGTCAAGATAGTTTATAGACAGTTTAGACATGACTAAAACTTGGCGACTAAAAGTCCGCCAATACATCAAGTGAGGACTAATTTGACATCAGTAAAATATTCTGTCCTTTTCTTAATGGACTAGAAAGATAAAGATGCAATATACTTTGCTTTCGGCTTATCGGGGTCATCCATACTAATATTATAAATGCGAAAGTAACTCTGTCTGTCTGTCTGTCTGTTACGCTTTCTCGCTTAAACCCCTCAACCGATTTTGATGAAATTTGGCACAGACAATCTTTAGACCCTGAGAAAGAACATAGGCTACCTTTTATCCCGGAAAAAATTGACATTCCCGAGGGAAATCTAAAAAGCGCGATGTAACCGAACTCCACGCGGGCGAAGCCGAGGGCGGAAAGCTAGTTATCTATAAGGCCATAAGTATTGCAGCAAGGTAATTGCGTGACACATTATCAGTAGCAATGAGATTTATTTTAACAGTATAACAATATTCATTGCGTTATTTACGTTGTTGAGTAGACTTATTTACGAACATAGGGTGCAATGGAATAGCAATTAGCTTTAAAATGATTCCAACTGAAAGTAATGGTCTGATACGCAATTAGGGTGCTGGTTATACTAATTATTACAGTTCCTAATTAATTTTTAACTGATCATCGGATAACTTTTATTCTAGGAAATAAATTGACAATAGGCTATTTGACAGTATGAATATTTTTGTGATTATTTGCTTTAAATGCATAAAATGAGGATTCTTTATGTCATTTACATGAGTTTTAATGAAAATAATAACAATATTAATATATCCAAAAACACAAAAATATGTTTGGCATTTTGTTTCTCGCGCCATCTATTGTGAAACGATCTGGATTGGCTAAGGTTACGATGACGTCATACGCTCATAAATACTTGCTGTCGTTCTAAGTTAGTGTTCTCAGGTGTTTTAGCGTTTTTAGAAGATTTTTAACCCTCCATCACTCGCGCGGTTTTTCACCTCGTGAGCACTCGCGGGGTGTTGGGGCCACCCCACATACTCAAAGTACATTTATACAAATATAGTAGAAGTTATTGGAAATACACCTGCATTTTGTTATTTTGTGTTGTATAACGTATATAAATAAAAAAAACTAAATTTTATAATCAACTTTATCACTGTTCTACAAGACATTATAATAATCAGCCATTTTAGTCATAATATTGAGATCATTTCTCAAAAAAAAAGCAAAAACAAATAACTTCTTCGTTTTTAACATAAATTTTGTCATTTAAAAACAAAATTTAAGGATTAAATAACAAAATTAAATAAAAATTTCTGCGTTTTCGTAACAAGAACTGCAAATTAACTACATGTGTTTTTGACACATGGTTTTTTCACAAAAATTGCAGTGACTCAATGTTTTGATGTCTTTAGAACGTGGAAAAACAATACAGCGCTGCTTTTTTGTAGGCGATATTCCATCGACATCCCCTTGAGTGCTTTCGGTAACCCTGGTTGTGAAGATCTTCTATCAAAGTGACCTTGAAGCATTGTCAAACCCAATGATTCCACAAACTCAGGCCTTTTCATTTGATTGCACTATTTTTCAATTGTAAATAACATTAGCATTGATAGTTACTTTGTCTTTTTCGACGTTATCATCTCGTTGACGATCCTCAGTTTCAGCCTCTTCTACTTCAGACTCCGATAAAATATCCTGTTCTGATCAGATTCTTGAATAAAACCTTCATCCAAGCTGGCATCACTTTCCACTGCAACATTATATTCGTTATCCGATATTATTACTTCTAACAAAGCTGCCAATCTCACTTGCTCCTATTCCCTAATCATCTGAACACAAAAAGATTTGAAAAAAAATTACGTACCTTCGAACACAGGAAGGTACCTTATTAGAAGTGCCCAACAAAAAGCATTAAATATATGCTTAGAAATACATAAATATACATTTATAGTAAATAAAAACACAACTAAATTATTTATGTTTACAAAACAGTTGCAATCACATACCTTAATGATAAAGTAACCTCCGCAAAAGTACAACACGAGCGCTCGCGGGGTGTCGTGACCACCCCATGCAAATTTTGAAACGTCCTCACACTGCAAGTACTCGTACCACACTACCCCTCCCGACGCATTTCGATGCGTTTAAAGGTCACTTGAAGGTACTGAGACGGGCCGATACATAACTGAAGAAATTATTATTCTTTTTTACGTTCAAAAATGCGTGGGGTGCCGATAGCACCCCGCGCGAGTGATGGCGGGTTAAGGATATTTTGAGCGTTTTCTGGTATTTTTTTGTTTTCTGACTGACAAATAACAGATAAACACGAACACCACTGCGGAACCGAAAATCGTTTATAAGTTTGTTTGTGACGACACTTACAAAGTGCTGAATAAAGCATTTCGGCGACTTATTTATACATTTTCAAAAACCTACGACACATAGCGGACTACCAGTTTACATAACAAGTTTATTTAGCTTTGTGCCAATCTGTTATCACCTACTGTATTACTTCTTGAAGTGGTGCTGCAAAGACCATACTGCTGCCTCTAGAACGTGCTCAAAGAGCTATTCTAAAGGTTGCAACCTTCCGTCCTTTCAGATTCCCCACCCACCAGCTTTATGTGGAATGCAAGGTTCTAACCGTATGTCAACTATTTATCTTGCATACCGTACTTCATCTGCACTCTGAGCTTCCTTTTGACCCAGTACCTACAACCAGGAGGAGAAAAGATATGGTTCGCACAAAAGCACAGACGAGCCACGCTTATGCCTATAGATTTTATGTATTTTTAGGCCCTTTCTTATATAACAAGCTTAACAAACTATTAGATATATACAGTATAAATTATAAAAAATGTAGTCAAGTAATATCGGAATACCTATTGATTCTCAATTACACAGACACAGAAAAGCTTCTGGAAGTTATAGTGTGATAGTAAATAGTTTCCAGATAAAAGTTAGATAAGATATAAAATTAAATAGTACATAAGATAGCACAATAAAAAACTAAAGCTTTTGTTTATTGAATTCCTAGTCCATAACGTTGCATGATTAAATCTTACGAACTTATTGATATATTGTGATGTAAAGTGAGCGCCTCAAACACAGGTTTAATAAACCTAGCTCGGGCATGTCGATAATTTTACATGATTCTCTATGTAATAATACGTTCTGTATGACCTTATGTATATTTTTAGTCACACATAATACCTAGCTGTTATTTAGGCAATAAGATATGTATTTAATTGTATAAGAATATTTTTGTAGTTTTGATTTTACTATGTTGTGTAAGTTTTTATTATTATTTGAATTTTGAATTTTTATTTGCACGTTACTTACGAAATACGTATTTAAAATAAAATAAAAAAACTTTTGGTGAACTTCTTAACCGGAACTAAGTAATTCAAGATAGAAATTATAAATCTGTCAAATAGCCTATTGACGTTTGACAGTTTTTGTATAAAATAATTGTTAAAATTACAGAAACATTTCCGCGAATAAAGTTATCAGACTGAAAAATCCAGCAATTGCATACACTTCTACTTGACCTTGTTTGGAGTCTGGAGTGTTGATGGCAGAAAACATCAAGTTCTGACTAAATTATATTTTCGGTGGTAGGCCATAAGATCGGTGCCGGCAGAAGTTACCACCCACCAGACAAAGTCTTGCCGCCAAGCGATTCGTCGTGTTCCGGCATGATGTCTGGTGAAGCCGTACGGAGGACCGATCTGAGCAGTTGTGTTGCGATGTGTGCCGAGTATGAGGCGCCAAATGTTGTTGTGTCCGGAGTTTGGCCGTGGAGGGTCTCCAGATCAATCTCCTTCTGCAGCATCTTTGGTCGTGTTGTTGGATTTAACATTGCATCACCTCGCTCAACTGCCGTCCTCCTTTATATTGACTCAGTTTTTTTTTATTGAATAGGTTCTTAATAAACTATCGCGCTGTACCATCAACGATTGCATCACTACTTACCATCAGGCATGATTGCGGTCACAAAAAAATACAAAATACTCGGCGCCTCGCCATTTGGCGACCCCTGTCGTAGTTCAAACCAGTAACAAATCTACCTATTTCATCCCTAACAAACAGATGCGGAGTGATTTTGGTAAAACAAATCCTATGAAATATTCATAATTAATCACACAGAAAATCAAGCCCAGGAAGTAAGTAACACAACTTTGACCAGAAATCCATGCCCTCGCTCTCTTTCTTTCGTTTTGTTTCAAGGAGATGCAAATAAGCAGACAACCTCCCGAGATAAGCAGCTCTTGTAAAACGCCATCGATATTCCATTTGCTACGTGCCAGCCAGACTTGGTACATATTTTCAGCCCCTTATTGCATTCTTTTGGAATCCAATACCTTGAAACATTTAAGTGTTCACCGTAGCGTATCCGGCAAAACGCGAGTCGGACTTGCGTACGAAGTGTTCTCTACAATTACCTATAAAAATAATATCAGCTGTCTCCTTCGTTATGAACTTGCAAAAATAAATTGCACTGAACTTATAATATAACTTTGACTTATGTTTTCTTAATGAAATGAAATAGAAAAGAAACCCTGAACTAAAATTTAGTTTAGTTTTTGATCGTTGTTACTTTTTAAGAAACCTGGATAAAGCTTTTTCAGAATAAGCTGCTGAATCAATTCCAATCATTTTTACACCACGTTATATTTTTCCCCAAAACACTGGTGCACTGGTCTGGTCGTGCCTCGGAAAGCACGTTAAGCCGTTGGTCCCCGTTGCCATACGAACATCTAATGGCAGTCGTTACGGGTTGTTGGAGCCCTCAAAAGTCCAACAATAAGGATATTTCCTGGGTAAAAAAGAAAGATTTGACAGACAAGAGAGATTCTTTTTAGTTCGTCATTCAGATTATAGAAAATATTGGAAACGTATATTTTGTTATATCAAATCAATAAAAATTGACAAATAAAAAAGGCATCAAAGATCAGGAGTGGTGGCTGGTGACGTCACTGCTCGCTTAAAAGTGTAGCGTGCAGTGACGTCACACGAGTTTTCAACGCACTGTGTCGTCTTCATTTTTGTTTATATGAAAAAAGAAAAAATACGTGTCTAGTATGTTTTGGAAATCTGACTGACGGACCAATTAGTTTTTTTTTAGTCAAATACCCTATTGGTCTAACTGCAATGCTTCGATATCGCCTTCGGGTTGTGGAGGTCAGACAGCAGTAGCTTCACGGAAAATAGCGAAGTTTAGCCAAAATCAACAGTTAGACTGGTAAAGCGGACCCCAGACTCCAAAGCTGAGAAAGCTTTGGATGCGACTGGGATTAACGCTGAGATGATGATATTTTTTCCCAAAAATTTCCCAGGAGGGCGGCGAGCGGTACATTGGCCATATTTTTACTGGGACAACCAAGTAAGATATGTAACAAGCTCATAACTTTGTGGTTTTTCATTAAATCTTTTTGAACACGTGTTTCGGGTTTTGCATAAATAAAAAATAACATTGTATATTGTATATACAATATGTAAAGAAAACCCTGTCCGATCCGTTAAGGTTAAGGTATTGTTAGGTATCTAACTTAATACATGTGCGTTATGCAACCCCTTCCGCGGGAGCAGGGCGGGGGGCGGGGGCAGGGCACGCGGCACCTGTGACGTGGTCGCGTCGCTATTCGCTTATAATAATACCGGTGTTGTCACTGTTTTAAAAATTACCAAATTTCGGGGAAATTGGAATTAATTCCCGCGAAAAAAGGATTATTTCAAAATTCAATAGTATTGTTACTATGATGATTATGTAAAATTTTATATTATATTTGGTCAAGTGTTTACCTATCCTTTATTATCCTTATGGGTCGGACAGGGTTTTTTTCACATATTGTATATTTCTATTGGTCTATTTCTATTTATGAAATCAAACCATTGTTGCAGAAATAATCTAATAATATAGTACCAATAAGGAAAAAATTGTAAATAACTCCGTTAGAGGATGATGTCAAACATCCAATTATGTTGGCACATTGGTAATATTATATTGTATCATCCTCCGGGGAACCGTAAATCCGTTTTATGTGGGCTCTATATCCTTATATAAGCTCATAAAAGGCGCTTAAATATCAACAGTAACGAAATAAATAATATGTAAGACAGTCGCTTTTCGTGTCTATCTAAACACGGGCATTGCTAATATTTTAAGGCAAGAAATATTACCCGAACGAGGTCGTGGCAAAAGCTACTGAAAATGCACTTTATGTGGCACTTGGAGACTTCTTCTTTGATAGAGAAGTAGTTTCCAGGCGATAAAGCAATTACTTGACAAATTTCGAACCAAATTTCAGTTTGCTAAAGTCCATTTTATTGTACAATATGTAAAGAAAACCCTGTCCGATCCGTGAAGGTATTGTTAGGTATCGATAACTGATTCTAATAATGCCTACAAAGCAGAGCTAAACTTAAAAAAAAATCCCCCTAAAAAAATAAATGTTATTTCGAAAACGCGAGGTAACTTAATACATGTGCGGTAGGCAACACGTTAGGCATACATGCGCGGGTGAAGGGGGGCAGGGCGCGCGGCACGTGGTCGCATCACTCATAATAATCACAGTAATAATACTGTCTAAAATGGTGTTATCACTTTTTTAAAAATTACCGAATTTTAGGGAAATTGGAATTAATTCGCGGAAAAAAGATTATTTCAAAATTCATTAGTACCTATTGTTACGAAAAGACGTTAGAATCGATTGAATCGATTCACAGTGAATTTTTGTTACGGCAACATTTGCATCTGACGTCTGTCTTTCACAGACTGATAGATGTCAGTCAGTCATAGAACGAACGAGTGCATCTTCATTCGTTCGTTTTCTTTCGGTCTGATTGCGCGCGTATTTTCCCTGTTCATTGTTCAACCCCACGTCCTCGGCTTTGCTTTTTGTTACGGACTACTTCACGGATTTTGCTCCGCTAAATTAACATCTGACACGTATTTTAAATAAAATTACAATGTTATAATATAACCTCACTTTTATTATAATTCATGTAACTTGGTCCTTGGATAGCCAATTGGTCGGCTCCTAAGGTGCTTAAAGTGATACCAAACAGTAATTATAAGATTGCTTAAGAGTTGGGCTATTAAATGCAAATGGATGTTGTTTTAATGCGGCTAGCATTTCCAGAGAAAAGAGTTCGTATAAATGTTTTAAACAAACAACCTTTGATTTAAAACATTTGCATCTAGTGTCAAAGGCCTTTTTTTTTTTTTTTTTTTCGGGGTGGAAATCCTCATAGGATGTCCGCCGCCCTAGGGTGGGCGACGGGGTCTGTCAGACTTTTACTGACTAAAACCACCCCGGTGTCTCTTCTATCACAAGCGCGCGTGGGGCCGCGGGAGTCTAAATTCTTCCGCAGCCCCACACTCTCGTGCTGGCCTGGTAGTGTCAAAGGCCTAGTCCAAATTCTTGCAACATCTCTTCTTCACACACCACATCGAAGCAGCCCTCGTGCTTAGCATCCATTGTCCGCCTATCGTTCCAGACGGCCATCTTCAGGCTCCAATTGTGTGGAGACGATTGAGCGTTGGATTGATGTGACCCGCCCAATTCCATTTGAACCTGGCAATCTTCTCATCTACATACATTAAGCCCGAGAACACTTTATTATTAGCATAGATAAAGCATCTGAACATTATCGTACACTATTAAGTCAGTGATACACACGATCAATTCAGAGCGATATCAGGGAGGCTCTTTTTAGGCTCCGCGGTATTCTTCTGAATACCGTCGGTATTTTGACACATCGATGAATAATATTCAAACGATAAATAAACACACATTGTCACAGGTAAAGAAAATATGTTTATTTGAAGAAAACATGTGACAAAAAAGAACAAAAGAAAAATAGAAATGTTCGGCGTCAACATGAAACACATTCACGCAAAAAGTATATACTTAGCATTAGCGACTGACTGAGGCAAGGCCCTTTTGGCATTCTAATCTTTGTTTCATATTTTTTACACCTTTTTCATGGCACGAACCTTTTAGTATCATAAAAATGCGCTCCATTGCTGTGAACTTGGAATTTCAGTCTTTCGCTTTGGGTACCATTTGTTTAAACAGAAAACACAACAACCACAAGCAACCTAACTAGAACTTTGAAGTCTTTGATTCCAATTAGAAAGTTCTATAATTTTAAAGAAATGGCGATCCCCTCAATATGATTTAGCACACTTGGCGCAGTTGGAGTTGGCTCTATAGACTCTAAATACTCTTCCCATTCAATGTTCCGTTCACGGTTGTTTATATGAGCGAAACAACCGACGCCGACAGTCATAATTGTTATACAATTGATAACGCTGTCTTATCAGAGATAACATTATCGGTATGACGTCATGGTCGGAGCGCGGCGGTTGAGTAGAGTGTGGATGCGTTGCGAAACTCACGTCGCCCGGCGATCTGGCGTGGAAACAATAGGTACTTATGATGATGTGTCTGAATAAACAGAAAATAATGACAAAACAGAACAACACAAGTGTTTTTTATTGAAGATTTAGGCAAATATGTGCATACAGAACAGCATATCAAGTTACAATCTTTTAAAGTTATTTATTAGAATAGAATATTCATTATAATGTACAGCATAGATGACAGTAAAAAAAAAAAAAAAAAAAAAAAGAAAATAAGAAAACAAGAAGAAAAAAAGTATAAGGCTTTTAATAAACTGGTTACGAGCACTAGTTTAACAAAAGCCATCAGCCATCAACGATTACATCACTGCTTTTGCATTTATAATATTAAAAACAAAAAAAAACTAATGTATTTGTAAAATACAGGACCGCAATGTTTCTGTATTTTACGCAAAATCTGAGCCAAACCCAACCCGTAGGGCCCATCACTGTTTAATTAAAACGCTGTTGCCTGGTAAATCGTAGGTAGGAAATAGTCGAGTAACCCAGGGGCGACGGATTTGTACCGGATTCGTCCCGTCGTCGTCATAGTGGCGTTTCTGTGATTCGTGTGTTTGTGAATGCCGTTTATATTTCGAATATGAAGTTGGCTTGTTTGCCAATCTGTTTGTAGTTTGAGTGAAATGTGAATTTCTCTTTAAAACAAAAAGGAATCTCAAATCCCTCTCCAAAGAAATAATGGTACAAATTAAGGCTTTTGTTTTTAATTAAGGATCTACTCCATTTTCATACAGACACTTTAAACTAATTTAGTATGCCTCCTATTTTGTGTATTTTAATTCCAGGATCTTGATTATTGTTTTAGTTTAGGTAAACTAAACTATAACAATAATCAGGTTCCTGGAATTTGAATTGTTTTTTTTTTATTTTCTCATTACGGACGCTATTAACGTTCTACATAGTTCTCAGATGCAAAAAATATCCACACCTATTTTGAATTAAAGAGTGTTCACAGAATTTCTTACTTACTAATCTTTGGAATGGGCAACTATGTAGCTTTTATTTCAATGACAATTAAGTTGATTTTAAAGTGACTTGCACTATTGAAAAGTTCTAAAAATGTAATGTCATGTAAACTCATTCACTGACTTATAATATTTTGTTTCAGGTAAACAGATCTTTGAAGCAATTTTCTTCTCGGCAGTTGAATCAAAACTACCTGAACCATGAAATCAACAATAAACAGAAAACATCGAAACACCGGGAACAGGATACGTTTAACATTTCGATGTTATGTGGTAATGAGTTAAATCGATTGAGATCAAAACATAAGGCTAAATCCGGACAAGAACAACTGGAAGCTTCTAAAATCTTCTATTCTTAAATTCTTTCTCTTCTATAATTAAAATCTTCTACAATGTTGTAAAACAGAAAGTAGGATCTAGACACACGAATATATTCAAATAACAGGAACAAATCAAGGGTATCGAACAAACGAGAACTTTCAAATATCCGGATAATTCTATGCACCAGGATGGATATAAACATCGGAAAAGTACGGAAAATTCGAAAATTTCATAAACTGAACATATTTTGGAATTATTTGGTTATATCTTTTTGGTCAGTTTGGGGACGGTCGAAATGCAACAAAAATTTAAATATCGGAAATATTCTAAATATCGTGACAAAATTGATCGGAAAACAGGGATAGTTCGGAATGTCGTAAGAAATTAGATCGTGCAGAACAGAGAAATAATTCGGCAAATGGTGATTGATTGGAGTCATCATTCTCCTGCCCTCATACCGATATATTTCAGGTAGGCGAAACATGTCGTTTTCTTCCTAGACGGCATTTCAGTAGTTACCCCTTTGCAAAATATATCATCATTCGATCCATCGATTCTTTGGTCTTCCCTTACTCTTATAGCCATTGACATTTATACTCTTGGTGGTAGATTCAACTATCAAGAAAAAAATTATTAGTAAAGATTACAACAAGAACAACCCGTACCTATCGCAGGAACGATCGAAAACATCTAAATCTACAAACAACACATAATGGAACATCGGAATAATCCGGAAAAGTCCATATTTGTAAACTTTGGGATTTTTTCAAATACTGATTTATCATCGGTTTAGGGAAGCTCGAAACGTAGGAAAACATGTAAACAGCGGAACAAGACGTAAATATCGTGATAAATCAAAACACCACGATCATTCGGAGTACAGGGATGGAATGTCGGAGAGAATTAAATAGTCCGGAACATGGTAATAGAATGAACTTAGAAAAAAATGCTAATCAGAAAGACGCAAGGGGAGATATCTGAACAACAGACATAACACACGACATTTAAATCTCCGAATGATTTGAAAACCATTCTGGATCGGAACTTCGAAAAAGAAAAACACAAATCAAAACATCATGTTCCAACAAGTTCGGAAAACGGACCGATCCCCTTAATCATCTAAACAGCAGAAGCGTTTCTAAAACATAAAGAAATAAATTATCAAACAGATAGGCGAACTACGAAGGAAAATAAAACTCCAGATGGATGTGAAAGCACATGAGTCGGATGAAACGGAAGGCTTACAAACAATATGTGTACCGGATAGGGGCCATCCATAAAGTACGTCACACGAATTTCAAGATTTTTGAGCCCCCCCCCCTGTCACAGGTGTACACATTTCTGAGCCCCCCCCCCTAATGTGACGTCACATGTTTTGCAATTTCACATCGAAAAATTATTAAATTAAAACAGCGGTTGCGAATTTAATTTAATTTCCATTTAAATTAAGTATATCAAATATTGGAAACAATAACAAAGCAATAAACTATTGAATATAGAGAAAAAGAAAGAAACTCTAAGGACTCGTAGGCGATCGGCGCGTGTCACTCGTAAACGAAATGAAATGAAATGGAATGAAAACAAAACAGTTTAAACCGTATTGTCCCAAAGATAGAGTGTGAAATATTTTTTAGTTTTTTTAATTAATATTTCAAATTACGCGATTACTAACTCTATATATTTTAGATTTTGAAATGTGATGTCACGAAACTTAGTAACCCACCCGCCCCTTGTCACACCATGTCACACTTTGTCGACACCCCCCTCCCCCCTTTATGTGTGACGTACTTTATGGATGACCCCATATGCTAGATGGATGTGAAGCTCGATAGTCGGAAGAAACGGCACAATTGGAAATTACGGGAGAAATAATCAGAATTGAATCGAATGGATCGGAAATTTATAATGATGGATTCAAAATTTCCTTGACTAATTATGAAATGTAAAGCAATTGTATCATTTCAGTTTCAAAAGGATGGGAAGAGGTTAGTTTAATGTTTTGTTTTGTTAAACTTTTTTTCAGAGGTCGAAGCTTTTTTCGATTCCTTTGTTAGTGTATTTTTGTTAATACGATAGCACTAGAATACGTCAGATGTCTTTATTAGATTTTCAAATATAATTCTAAAGCATTAAATAAATAAATATATACGGACAAATCACACAGATTAAGCTAGCCCCAAAGTAAGTTCGAGACTTGTGTTAAGTGTGAGACTTGTATTAAGGCTCTTGAGCCCAAAACTAGAACTAAAACTCAAACTGTCAAATGACAGATTCGGATAGCTTGATCTGCTGTTGTCCGTACATTAAATGACGATTCAAAAAAAGCAACAACAAAAGAACACTTAAGTGTAGAAGCACTCCTTTATACGGCCGTCATCCAGAAGACTGTGTTTAAAAGACACACACGACACTAGGAATTACTCACGTTTACTAACATATAAATTCACATACACAAACAGCCAGACATGGAACGTTCCGTGCGGAAATCTAACCTGTGACATGCACCACAGCAGTCAATCAACCGGCCACTAATTGCTGGAACACGACTCTAAAGATTGTTCGTGGTAGTGTGCAATATAACGCAGAGACATAGGTGTGTAATGACATGAAACACTTATTTGTGATAACAATACATCAGTAAGTGTTAGAAATTTGACCTTACCACAAGGTTACTAACTGCTTAAATTAATACTAGATAAGGTACCAAACATATTATGTTCGAGTTCAACTGCTCTGGTGTCATTAAGGGTCTTTACTCCAGTTATAAAAGTTTAACCGAACACAATATCTTCTACCACCTAAACGTCTTCGGCTTCGCCTGAGTGGAGGTCAGAAATTGTCTATAGGAAACAACTGCTGGAATAAAAATGATCGTTTTTCCAAACACAGCTCATAGACTACTCGTGTGCCGGTCAGCCAGCACAAAAAGGTAACAAACTGTTATCTGCTGTTATCTTTACCGGTAGCCAGAAGCTTAAAAATCTGAGCAGTCTTGTCAAGAGGAACCTATGAATGATTGAGATTGTGGAGATCAGATATGCAGCCGAAACCTGTAAAATACCGGTATCCAGTTAGACTGGAAGCTGACCCGATCATAGTTCGGAAAAGTTTAAGCAGATTGATTTTATTGAACGTATATGTACTTACTTATACATAAATAGTTTGGATTTTCTATACTTATGCCCCTCTACACAAACATACTGCGTTAGCATAAAGGCCTGTGTAAATCTTTGCCAGTTTAATGAACCATGTTACCCTCTGCTCACCTCTCATGCTCTAACAGGCGTGCAGCGATTATATTTAACCTTCTTTTTCAATAAACTATAACTTGAACTATAAATCAAATCGAAATGGTTTTTAGGCATATAATGTAAATAGTAACAATGTTTTACACAGAGAAATTTGTCGTGTTTCTTACGGTTTCCTTATGTGAGTTTTAATTGTAGAAAAAATAAATATTTCTTCATATTATAGGTCCAGTGAGATACATTCAACAGGGTTTAAATTAATTGTTCCATAAGTGTTGAAGTATGCAGTGTCACTATTGGGGATAAACACAGGACTGGCATATATTCACGCGCCTCTCAAAGAGATGTCCGCACACCGTGACGGGGTCCACGAAGACCGATGTCTCCTGAGCTAGGGTTGAGGGTTGGTTAAAAAAGAAACCGTGGCCCTGACCGTCGCACAGGCAAGTGAAGGAACACGGGTGGGTTTTAGTCAGTAAAAGTCAGACACGCCCTTCCACTCCGCCCAGAGCGGGTGAGGTCGTTTGATGATTTCCCATCCAAAACTAAAAAAAAAGTACTGGCATATATTCTAAAGTGGACGTCTTTCGGGTGAAACGATAACCATGATTCTGAGTCAGTCTATGGAAATCATAGTGCATGAAAAATTTTAATAACGCACGTTTGCAACGTTACGTCTGTTATTAAAATTTCCAACTTTCAGTGACTAAACTACAAATAAACTGGGACTCTAAATTAAAATCTACGTCATCTCGTTCAAATTGAGTCCCAAAAAACATCAAAGCAGGTGCCTGTCTGTTCCAACTTTGTTGACTTATGACGATGGTTTAGTATGGCTTATTTCCAAATTAAAAGTATTATTTTCGATACAGATTCAATTTGCGGCGTCGCAAGAATTCGAACGGCTGACTCAGTTTATTTCCAAATTCTGCCTCATAAAATGCAAGAAACAAGTTATAACGCAGATAACTATGCAGAACCAGAAGACATTGAAGTATCGAGCAACGATACTTTACTATTTAACGCATTTGTTAACATTCTAATAGAAGTATCCACTGAACAGCTGCGGAACGTTAAGTCCAATGTTATGAATAATTATAATCTACATGGTGAGGATATTGCAAATGTCAAAAAAGCATTCAATAACATCGAAGAAAGATTTACAGAAATAGTTAACACTAAACTTAGAGCTATGCTTGAAGGTAAACGAATCAATGTTACAGATCACTTTATGATAGATTTCATGGATGTTTCAAATTATATACTAGAAAAGGTGTTGAGATACCACATAAAAAATGTTAAGGGGAAATTGATTACGCCGACGACATGGTTACAGCAGACGTTGAAGGAGAAAATAATGAGGCAACAGATGAAAATTTCTGTCAATTTCATAGAAAATAATATTTGCGATACTTTACAAATTTGTAGAGACAGATATTACTACACTGATTATTTGATAGATTGGTGTCGTACCTTAATGAACATAGCACCTCGGGACTTGAAACGATTCTTTGTGCCGGTTACGGAGGTTTTGGAAAACCACAAGTTCTTTATAACCTCTAACATAAAGTTTCGACAGACTATTAAATATATAATCAATTCTGAGTCCATGGTTAAGAGGGATACTCTCGACTTCATAGACGAAATTCTGACGAATCCCGACAAAATGTTAAAGTTAGCTCCAGATCCCATGAAACCAAGTGTGACACTTCTGCGTGAATTATTCAACGTCATTGATGGAGTATACGATGTGAATGACCATAACATAGAATATTTGGAAAACATTACTGAAATGTTAAGGGATTGGGCAGATGGCCGGAATTTCGATATTCATAAAGTATTAAATGCAATAGTCGTAAACATGAAAGTTAATTTAAAAAAATGGCCTCTAGACATTCAAAATAAAATATTTTACTTGTGGTCTGAAATCATAGTTTTGTAAATAAATATGTCAGTAGGTTTTTATATGAATTATATAGTTTTCAATAGCAAATATAAACTACAATCGAAATTGATTTTCCAGTCGTTTAGCAACTAGCTTAGAAAAAAAACGTTTCATTTTGTAAGCAACAAAGAAATATGAAATTCGTGAGCATTCACCTTTCCATTAATAGTACAGTAAGTAGTTCAGTAAAAGTACTATACTGTATTTCTTGCCCAGAGGTGTTGTTCTTGTATGTTCTCCTATGTTGCCATAAACGCAGTCTATTAAGTAGTTTTAAAAGTTCATCCAATACTCTCTATTATCAGAACTTGTTCTTACTTCATCATTATGGAAAGGATCATTAACGGCGTGGCATATTAGATTTACCAGCAAAGGAACGTATCATCTTCTGTAACCAATTTATTGTTACGAGCGGCAAACGGTGCCAAGTTGAGTTATTAAAAACCAAAATACAGTATTGGTACGAAAATTTCATAAGTAATATTGACATGTATACCTAACCGTCATTAAATGAATCACATACGGAGTATCGGGTCCTTATGAAATGCAGTGATTCATCTCAACAGCTGGTAAGTCATATCTTCAGCATCGTTCTAGTAAACAAGTAGGTATACAGGTTTAAAAAGGCTTTAATCCATACAATTATGATACAAGACACGATATTCAATATTAAACCTTATTTGCGTTTAATGAACCTCTAAATGTGATTTATAAATAATATTAATTAGTATTCACCAAGTCAAATTGCCTCGAACTTAAATTGTCTTCCGTGGCTTACCGCCCTATCGCATTATGATTCTGTGACATTTTAAAAATAAATATCTCAGTGCTTGTATTCTGATAGCAGTTACATGAATATGAAAGAGGTTTAATTTAAAATGTTTAGCAAATAAAATAACATATTTACTTGATCCGCACTAGACGTAACGTCATTACTGGTATAGGCTTTTGCGTAGTTTTGTACTATCTTTCCCTGACCACGTTAGTCCCAAATTTTGTCAGACGTTTCACACCTTCCATCATTGATGACAATAATATTCACCACCTACAAACACCACTTCTTCAGCATTTTCTGTTATTAGAACTAACGTACAATAAACCGTAGCAACGCATCTCTATCTATTTGTAACTCTTGTAGAAAATTCCAACGCAAGGCGAAAATATACGTGGAAGTAAGCTGTACCCGTTTATAGCAGCCTTTTCCCATAATATTATGGGTAAACAATAGATGATCTCACCGCAGTTTAAGTGTTATACAACGCTTCCTAGGAGTTACGATATTATACAATATTGTAGTTACCTTTAAGTTAAACAACGTATGTAGTTTCATATGCTTATGTAAGTTATGTTTCATCATTGTTATGGTGAGCCTGAACGACGTACCTTGAAGTTGAAAACCAGACAGATAGGTACATTGTGAAAACATGACACCTAATGTGCGAGACACATGCCGATACTTTAGGAAACTTGGTAGATTTAAAGGTACCTACATATGAAAGTCGTTAGGTCGGTACATCACTTCTTTAATCAACCCTCTCTCATTCACTGCCTTCTCTTTCCATTTTGTCATAAATTTCAACAATCTACCCCTAAGGTAAATTACCAATAACCTGGGAGGATCCTTTTAAATACGTAGGTATTAAATGGAACGATCAAAACATTCAAGTGCTTAGCATAAAGTAGGTAACTACACAGTTACATATATATTCCTTTTATAGAAATGACGCACTAATAGCCACATTGAACCGGTGACCGCATCCTTTATTATAATAACATAAGGGTCATTTTTGAGCAAAAGGTAATGTTATCCTTTACACATCGCGTTGATAATGCATTAGCAACGCCTTTGAACAAAAATATTTTCCTATACTCCTGTTTCATTATGCTAACTCCCAAACACTTGCCATCTTCACGTACCAATAAACTTCGTCATTGAAAACTAAAATAGACACTATGCAAACAAAGCTATAGCTAGCCCTTTATCTGCTCAAAGAATTCCAACTTTACACTCATCATTTTACAGTTCAAATTCGTTAATTACGTCATCGTAAGTCAAATCACGTTCGGAGCATACAATAGCTACGATTTGTATGTATGTACCTGTATGGAATGTGTCCATACATCCATTGTATGTATGATTCAGGCTACTCGTAAGTAATTGCTATGATAACTATGATTATGATGGTTGGATATGTCATTGCCCTTTGGTTCAAGTTATAATGATGTTAATATGAGTTCTGTAGTTTGTCATCATACCCAGTAATAACCACACACCCCAGTACATACTGGATACTGGATTACTGTGTACTTAGCAGTTGGTTGTATATCATAACAGTCAATTAAAATACCAGGTAATGCCGTTCTTTCTCTAAAAAGGGTTCCGAATGTTACTGGGAGTAGGTTGTTGAATTAACTTTTAAAGTAAAGAACTGATCATCAAATAGTGTAGATCTAATAAAGCTTGGCTATTTGGGACCTTCCTTCTTGTTCTTATATACCTCATGACGTTCCCATTCTGTCAAGTTAGGTCAATATAATCAAAAATGTAAACCAATGACTAAGTTTATGGAAAACCAACTTTAATTTCCCCACACAATAAATTTCAGTTTACGCTACAACAACAAAGCTTTTTATAACTTTATCGAACTGACAAGTTCACTCTGAAATCAAATAGAAAATTGGTTGATTTCAGCGTCACCAACACTTTGAAATCAAATTGCAATAAAAACAATCAGAATCATAAATAAAAGATTTGAAAACCGTTATGAAAAAGTTACTTAAGCTAGAATCCTGAATGTGTGCACTTACTGTGACCGACACTAATGGTCATAAGTACATGAAGAAACTTACTCTGAGTCTAACTAGATTCGTATGAGCGACGCTCCAACAATTACTTATGTTAACAACATAAGTAATTGTTGGAGCGTCGCTCAGCACGGCACAGCTCGTAGTTCTATATTTGGAGTGGTCGTCGAAGTTCTGTATTGTTGTCATTGTGACACAAATGACCCGGGTGGACGAACTACCTATTCAGTTTAAATTGCATTGTCGAACTAACTAGTTACAGCCAGCAGCAAAAGGCGACTAACAGTTTTGTTTTCAAAATATGACTTAATAGTACCATATCTCCGTTCCATCACCGCACGACCCTTCGTACGGCGAGTTTCCACCCTTACGTTGTTGACACCACAAGGATTCGGACGCCTTTTCTTTCATACCGCGTACATCAAAGGACTGGAACAATTTGCCAGTGTCGGTTTTTCCGTCGAACTACAATTTAATTGTCTTCAGGACTAGAGTGAATAGGCTCTTAATAAACTAGTGCGCTTTACCATCAACGATTGCATCACTGCTTACCATCAGGCGGGATTGCGGTTAAGCACTAGTTTATAATTAATAAAAAAAAAAATATACGTAATAACGTTTAATTAAAGAACGCAAATATGCAGCGTTGTCTGAGCCCTACATATTTGTGCCAGTTCGCTGTGGAGACCCTAGGGCCCTGGGGTGCGGAGGCTCGACAATTTTTTAAAGAAATTTCCGCACGTCGATATCCTGATATCGTCGATTAATCAATCGACGATATCAGGTGATCGGAGGGCTGGCGTGCATTTCGGTCAAAGGTTGAGTTTGGCGATTCAACGTGGGAACGCGGCCAGCCTTTTGGGCACCCTGCCCGGTGATCGCAGCGATCTGGGTTCAATTTTTTATATACTTTAAATTTAATTTGTAGTTAGTTTGTATTTTATGTCTTTTTAGCTTTGATTTGTCCATAATTTAGTTTTAATTTTATATTATTTTTTTATTTATCAATTATTAATAAGAATTGTTACATTAAAATAAATTTCATTCTTGTTGTGAAAAGTAGGTACTATGTATTAAAGAACAGTACTTTGATTCTTTCTCTCGTTAACTCATAGCTTTAATTATGAAATGCCAAGAATTACGTTATGGAATCATACTTTTGTAGCTGACCGTACTTAAACGAAGACGCTTTTAGTAGGCAGAATGCAACTAGGTAACAAAAGGCAGACACTTCCAGTGCCTAGATAAGTATAAGTGATCTAGATAGAGATATATTGTAAAACGATCTTGTAGGTATAAAGAACTATAAAATTTTAAAAAATCTTCAAATGCTTATTTAGGATACCCGTTACCCACCTACACACCACCTACTCACCAAATTCATGCAAATATTTTATTATATTCATGCTCAAGCCGTAGCCAGTTAAACACTAACATTGAAACAGTTATAAATAATCATAATTTATTCTACAGGATTGCTTCTCTACTTGTATTTTTTGTAACTTCTCTATAGAATAGGAAATAGTAGTTCAAAAGAACAATGGTGTATGTATTCTGCGTACGGGTGGGACTGTACCGAACTACAAGCATTATCGTGGCGTCGCGGACACCAGTGTAGCTAGCATGAGTTTTCATTACGAGACTCGATCATACGCATGCACCGCGTTTGGCGCTCTTATTGGTCGAGAGTTCTTACAACTTTGAAGCGGGCCAATCGATGAGTCAAACGCGCTCGATATCGACGATCGAGGCTTCGTAATGAAAACTCAGAGCTTGAAACTTGCAGAGTTTCCCAACAAGTGGGTCTAAAGATGAACATGGATGACACGAAGATCATGTCGAACTCTCATGTGACATGTTGCACCCACTCCAATTGTAGTTGGTTGCTCTGCACTCGAAGTTGTTGACGAGTATATATACCTGGGACAAACAGTCCAACTAGGTAAGTCCAACTTCGAGAAAGAGGTGTCTCGGCGAATCCAGCTCGGTTGGGCAGCGTTCGGGAAGCTACGCTACATCTTCTCGTCGTCCAAGATACCACAGTGTCTCAAGACTAAAGTCTTTGACCAGTGCGTGTTGCCAGTGATGACTTACGGAACGGAAACGTGGTCGCTCACAATGGGCCTCATACGAAGGCTCAGAGTCACACAAAGGGCAATGGAAAAAGCTATGCTCGGAGTTTCTCTACGTGATCGAATCAGAAATGAGGAGATTCGCAGAAGAACCAGAGTCACCGATATAGATCTGCGAGTCGCTAAACTTAAGTGGCAGTGGACAGGACACATTGCTCGTAGAACGTATTTATTAAGCACATTACCAAATGGTCGTAGAAAAAAGGGTATTATTAAATACATTAGCCATTCATGTTTTTTCCTTAAATAACGAACATCTGTTGCCCGTTAACACGAAAAAAAAAATACTATTCAAATCTTGTCTCGACATACCTACTCATAATAACAACGAAGAATTTATTTGAACGCGCTAACCTCTAAACCCATCAGTCGGTTTTTTTTTTTAAATTGTGGCAGGCAATTTTGTTTTCTCGGTGGTAGGCCGTAATATTGGCTGCCGGCAGAAGTTACCACCCACCAGACAAAGTCTTGCCGCCAAGCGATTCTTCGTGTTCCGACATGATGTCTGGTGTAGCCGTACGGAAGACGGGTCTGAGCAGTTGTGTTGCGATATGTGCCGGGTACGATGTACCAAATGCTGTTGTGTCGGGAGTTTGTTCGTGGAGGGTCTCCAGATCAATCTCCCTCTAGCGTAGCATAGTTGGTCGTGTTGTTGGGTTTAACATTGCATCACCTCGCTCAACTGCCGTCTTCCTTCCTATTAACTTTAGTTAACTAGTTTTTTAAGTGAATAGGCTTAATAAACTAGCGCGCTTTAGCATCAACAATTGAACTGCTTACCATCAGGCGAGATTGCAGTCAAGCACTAGTTTATAATTATTAAAAAAAAGGCGAGGTAAGATGACAGGTTGTGTTCCTCGGGAGATGTCAGCACATCGTGATGAGGTCCACTAGGATCGATGCCAGCAAGTGTCGTGGGTTGTTTGAAAGAAATTCCGTTTCATCTGGCGTACAGGCACGTGAAGGAATACGGGTGGATTTTAGTCAGTAAACGTCTGACACGCCTTTCCACTCCGCCCATAGCGGGAGAGGGAGGAAAAAAGACTTGGGAGCCATGCAAAAATAAAACAAAAAAAAACCTACGCGGAGTAAAAATGATTTATCCTTTTTTAAAATGTTATAAACGGGTGCTTGACCGCAATCCCGCATGATAGTAAAGAGTAATGCAATCTTCGATGGTAAAGCGAGCTGGTTTATTATGAGCCTATTAACTAGGTATAGTCTTGTTTAGATGGGCGATGCGATGCGATGAGGTTAGTAGAGACAGTAAGAAATTTCACAAATACGAAGTCCTGAGCAGAAGTAGTAGTGATATGGTTATCAAATATTTTACAGACGACAGCACTTCAAGCTACTACAATCTGCCAGATTTCTTTATTAGATTTTCAACTTTATTGCTACATTTGTAAGGCTCAAAATTGATTGGAAATATTTGGCAGTTTAGGGTAGCTTGATCAGCTCTCGTCCGTACCTAAATAATAAAATCTATCTGGTTTTGCATTCAAACTTGTCTCGTTACATTCCAATATATCGGTTACGTCATCGGTTACCGGTAAGGCAAGTTACACACGAACGATTAAACGTTATTTGGCACGACAATCGGCTATCGGAATGGCCGATTATATCGATATCGTATTGTTAATTTGAAATGGTTAGCTTTGTCGATGATTAAATTGATTGTTTGTTGAGGTAAATTTAACATCTGTAACCTATGTTACAGATGTTAAAAAGTTGTTACAGATGTTTTTTTTAATCCATACTAATATTATAAATGCGAAAGTAACTCTGTCTGTCTGTCTGTCTGTCTGTCTGTCTGTCTGTTACGCTTTCCCGCTTAAACCTCTCAACCGATTTTGATGAAATTTGGCACAGGCAATCTTTAGACCCTAAGAAAGAACATAGGCTACCTTTTATCCCGGAAAAATTTGATGTTCCCGAGGGAAATCTAAAAGCGCGATATAACCGAACTCCACGCGGGCGAAGCCGCGGGCGGAAACTAGTTATATTATAAACTAGCGCTTGACAGCAATCTCGCCGAAAAGCAGTGACTTACGTATACGTATAGCTCTAGTAATGTTCTCTGTGAATTTAAGGGTTTATTTTATGACATGTACTAGCTTTCCGCCCGCGGCTTCGCCCGCGTGGAGTTCGGTTATATCGCGCTTTTTAGATTTCCCTCGGGAACATCAAATTTTTCCGGGATAAAAGGTAGCCTATGTTCTTTCTCAGGGTCTAAAGATTGTCTGTGCCAAATTTCATTAAAATTGGTTGAGAGGTTTAGGCGGGAAAGCGTAACAGACAGACAGACAGACAGACAGACAGAGTTACTTTCGCATTTATAATATTAGTATGGATGACACGTATTATGTTTTAGTTGTATAGTATAGATAATTGAGGCCGAGTCTGTTATCATCAAATGATCACAGAGCCAATGCTGGTACTTAGAAGTTCATAATAGGTACAAGAATAGCATAAGCACACTATGAAAGGGTAGAGAAAATTGACCCAGGTAGGGATACCACTGTCTGTCTGTAAGTCTGTCACCAGGCTGTATCTCAAGAACCGTGATATCTAAACACTAGATATTTTCACAGGAGATGTATTTGTATTGCTGCTATCACAATATAAATTAAAAGATAATATTGAATTGGTAAATTCTGTAACAACGTTGTGGTTTGAAAGTCGCCCGCGCTTGCAGCGGTACTGCGCGGGAGGGTCCTGTTTCACGCTCCTAGTACTATGATCTAACGTCAGCTGACTTGTGCGCTCGGTAACCACACTGCAACAATTTCTAAATTTATTTGGGAAAAATATAACATTGTGTAAAAATGATTGGAATCGATTCAGTTGCTTATTCTGAACAAACTATATTCAGGTTTCGTATAATGAAAAAATAACGTCGCACGAGTCCAACCCGCAATTAGGTCCTTCTTAATGGCAAGTGACGGCGGAATGAGCTGCACATCAAGGACAAGTCCATAACAGCAATAAGCAGAGAGAAGTGAACAGAGAGTAGAAAGGCCTTTGCCCCGCAGCAGGACATCACATACTTTTAACAATAATATTATGAATATAAATGATAAATTTATTCAAAGTTAAAAGCAGAACTGCCTCAACTAACAATGAAAAAGTAGTCCAACCTTTTTATTAAAAGATTAATTAGACCCATTAATGTTTAGCTTTTATGTCAGACTTATAATTACGTAATTGAAATAGGCTTATGTCATCATACATGAGGCGTAGACGAGTCAGTAATTAATTAATTAAAATGTCTGGTTAGCACACCTTAGTAGTTTTAACGATATTTTGTCAACAGCCTTATTTTCCTCGCACTTCATAATATTTGTGGTTGTGTTCAAACGGCTTTGGTCCTTGCAATAATTTAGTAAAACGGCTTAAAGGCTGAAATTTCATGTGGCTATTAGCACATTAGTATTATCAGCTTAGTGAGAATGGATCGCAACCCCCCATGCGGGTCTATTGAGAGGAAGTGGACCAGAATCCACATCGCGTTACGATAATTGGATAACACACTAACCGTATCGAGGGGTCTCAATCTGACAGTTCAACTACATTCATTGCATTATTTACGTTATCGAGCAGATACATTATTCGATCATAGCGAGCAATGGATTAACATTATGAATTACATTGACACTAAAATATTCTCACAGTTCTAGCTTTGATTACCAAAAGGATTAGTAATCTCATGTTGAAATTATAGCAGAGTTATATTTAGATAATTTATATGTAGCTATTTTAGCCGCAGTCTCTGGCCTTGAGTAAACCCCGCAATTTGCTAAGATTATTCACATCATGACTAACAAACTTTAAATTCTAATGGATTCGCATCTAAAAGCTTTTGTGGAAGAAATGTTATACTATTCTGTGTCCAATCGATGATCTTTATGACCATGACTCTACTTTGAACCCGTATTCGATATAAATACTTAATTAATGGTTTAGCTATGTAGCCAAGCATATTGTACGTTACGGAATTGTATCGCTGGCAGAGGTGTTCGGCACTTGTACAGCTGCACAGGAGCTAAACTTAGTATTTGGAAACACTGTTGGAGCTGCTGAACCTTGGACAAAACTATCTTAGCATTGTGTAGATTCAATTTCTTAGTATTGTATAATTGCATGGCAAACGTGTGAGCACAATGTACGAATGTGCTGTAAGGCATTTTTTTGTTGGGTTAGTCTTTTTTATTGACTTGATAGTGCTCTGGCTGTTGAGAGTATGTCATGCTCACTCAAATGTCTCGCTGATGGTGGCGTGTGTGTTGGGTCATTAGGTTCCCTTGAATATGGTTGAGCTGAATGATGCTGATCCATTCGTCATGTTCGTGAACGGACGCCGTCGGAAGGGACTGGTCATCTCTTAGCTGCCACGGCGTATTTTAATTTCTGAATTGATTTTTGTGTGTTTTTCATAATGGACGCTCTCGGCGTACAATTTATTTCTGCATCGTTCTCACACGGTTGATTTCAATATGAATGATGTAATCAAATATTTGTAAAATTAGCTTGAAAATTTAAAAGAGTGTCCATGGAGTTTCTTGCCCGTTCTTCTCCATAGGTACCTACTCTTTGGAATGGGCGACTAGCTTCATCTTATTGACTGATCGACCTTCTGACAATTCAAAAGTGCCTGTAACTGGTTTATTTGAAATAAACGCTTTGATTTTGATTTTGAGGTAGCTCAAAATCAAAATCATTTCAATTCTTCGAAAATGTAAAAAGATTGATGTACTTAGGTATAATCTGGCTGTAATCTTCTGGTCTCCTGTCTGATTCCACATAACGTTCAACGAGCGATCATAACGATCCCTAACTCAAAATTGGATTTAAAGCCTTTACCTGTTATCTGTACCTGGTGCTATCTATAATTAATCAAACCATGGTAATATTAATGAATATATCATTATTTTAGAATACATGAACGACGAACATAAGAAAACCTCCGATAAATGATAGAATACCTGCGATAAATCAGCGTTCGTAATTTAGTTGCCAAGCATGTAAACAGACAGAGAAAAATTGCATCAATTCCTACACAATAGAGATCAGTTTTCTTTAAAAACTTCAAAGGTATTAATAACTTCTTCAATAGTGTTGTCACTCTGAAATCTACTTAATTATTTCTGAAATATAATTTGTCTTTGTTTAACGTGAAATAGTAAAAATTTTAATGGACCTTAGGCATTGTGTTATGATCTACACATTTTACACTCTAAGTAAGATATGTATTGTATCTTCCAAACTAGCTTCGTGGCTTCCCTATTCCTTATCTACAGTCTAGGTTTACTATCAACTATGTTCCTGTTGAGTTACTTAAGTTTCAATTCACCACAAATAAGACGGTGGAGTTATCACATCACTAATATTTAAAATTATTAGGGGAATTATTGATGAACCGGATCCGAAATCTTTTTGTGTCAGAATTACTGTCATGCCAGAGAACACCGCTTGCTGGCTGTTGCAATTTACCGTGCTGCTGTACCACTCTAAGGTCCGTATCACAGAACGTTACTCTAAACTTAATCATTACTTAATTCTCGTTTCAAGCCTTTTGATTGGTTGAAACTAGTTTTAAGTAATGCTTGAGTCTTGAGTAACGTTCTGTAATACGGACCTTAGTCACCTATACCTCTGACATGAGTTGCTGTTAACGCTCTCCTGAACTTGAATATAGTTCTTTATATGTTTGCGAATGAATGAACGAGAATGTTTGAGTTTTTGAATGCATGAGCAGTATGTCTTATTAGCTTTGGCCGTTATATTTTAATGGCAACACTGTTAGACCACTGTCTACGTCTTTATTGATCCCTGAGAGAGTTGAGCCCATGTCCCGTGCTGGTGTCCACAAGTCAATGTTCAAGCGATTATTTTCCAAATAAAAGAATACGGGGGACATTTCACTCAATTAACCATTTGGTATCGCAAAGGACCACTTTATACATATTGAGTATCCTTCGACCATTTCATATCTTGTCGCAGCATTTAATTGTATCAATCAGTTTTATTGTAAACATTGACACTTGATTGAAAAACACAAAGTACAACTTGAATTTTGTCGCAATTTATAACAACGTCCAAGATTGGTCATTGTTTTTAAAAGGTGGTTGTCCGAATCACACGGGAAAACTCGAAACGGTGCGAAACTATGCTCGAATGAACATGCATCACTACAACTCGAGAAGCGTAACGACACAGTTTGTGGAAACAGAACAGGCGTGGACACATTCAATACTATATTACTACTTACTGATTAATACTATACACTCAGCTTCACAGACATAGTAGAACTTTACCTCGGTTGTGATTGCATTTCGAAGTACAAAGGCATTTTTTTTAGTTAAAACGGTAACATCTGTCGTAAGTCGGCATTACCTACATTGGCCCGCGCCATATGCAGATCTCCGTAATGACTCAATGTAGGTTGCAATTTCGTTTTCTTTTTTTTAAACATTATTCCTTATTATATGTTTATATGGCAACTGTTGAGTCAAATGTCACTTTTTATACAGTAATACTTGTGAATGTCACTTGTAACACACGTCTTTTTGTTAACTTTATGATATTTTTGTTTTTTTGTGATGTTGAAAGTTGAGACACTTTGTATTCAGGTAATCTGAATTACAAAACTGACATTCTATAAGGAGTAAGTTAAGGCGTTCTGTAGTATTTGCGTATTTCAAGGGACAGGTGTGAGATGGTATTCGCAGGTATGCGAATTCTTGAAACTAAACACACCTGTAACATGTCAATTTATGATTTCAATCAAAAATTCTGCAGCGTTATGTCAAAACACACGTAAATCCGCTTTATTCATCCATCCTCTCAGTTCAGCTTGTGCAATATTCAAAATCCCATTCTCATACAAACGACCATTCTCATCTCTAGTCAAGCCCCTGTGCATAAATCGCAAAATAAAAAAAAAACCAGCCATTCAATTAATCCTGGCCGGTAACTAACCCCGTAAATGAACTGAGCCACTCGATAGCATTGTTTTATTGTTTTTTGGCCAAATTCTGAACCTAGTCATCAGAGCTTCAAATGCAGGTAGGTAGAGGTTGTTATTTGATTAATTGATGTTGGCGTCAGTTCAATTAAGTTTTATTTTAGAAACTCTGAGGTTAGATGAAGCTCCATTTTCCATTTCATTAAGTTCAAACTTGAAACTGGATAGTTCGTGTTATAGACTGTTTTGTGCACACTGATTGGCGAGCACTGCAACCCACACGCTGTTAACTTACATATTAGCTAGAGCAGCTTAGGGTTATTTATTAAAATATTTTCGATGTACTTCATAAAATCCTGGCTCAACTTAATGGGAAATATTAATTAGAAATGTGTATTTGGGTACGATGGGACTGACATACGCTTTGCGATTATAAATGTCCCTAAATAAAAATAGATTGGAAGTTTTTTTTTTGTATTCTTGTCTTTGACATGAACGTATCATGTCATTAGATCTGTAAAAAAGAAAAATTTTGTAGTTTCTTGCCGCCTCTTCTCCGTATGAAACGACTAATTGTGTCCGTACACATATCTTCTCACGTTACTTAAGGCGCCGTGAACAGACGTATTTTAGGTATTTGAGGGGGTGAAGCAGATGAACGGGAGAGGAGTAGTGCATATTGGTTAATGGAAATAAAATATTTTGATTTATAAAATTACACGTTAATTCATTTTACGATTAACTGGTAATTGATTATTTGTTAACAGCCAGACACAGTGAGACAGCCTCCGTGGCGTAGCGGTAGCGAACGCGGCGCACAGTGCAAATATTTGTATGTATGAATATGAATATTTGAACTGGTCTGGTCGTGCCTCCGAAAGCACGTTAAGCCGTTGGTCCCGGTTGCCATACCAATATCTAGTGGCAGTCATTACGCGTTGTTGAAGCCCTCATAAGTCTAACAACTGGTTTAACTGCGATGCTTCGATATCGCCTTTGGGTTGTGGAGGTCAGACGGTAGTCGCTTCACGGAAAATATCGAAGTTTAGCCAAAATCAGCAGTTAGACTGATAAATCGGACCCCAGACTCCAGAGCTGAAAAGCTACGGATGCGACGGGGATTAACGCTGAGTTATTGGTTAAAGCTGAGTTAAGTATTTTAATAATTAACAAATAATCATCGTCACCATTATGATGATTATTTGTTAATAATTAAAACAAAAACAAATTTTGTGAATTAATTCGTTATATTCTGTTAAAGACTGGCTAAACATCGTCTGGTTGTAAGTTGATACCGGGAGATATAAACCGCTATACCAAAGGAATAAAAACAATAGTAAGTATGAACAAAGCTGTTATTGTGTAAGTGGTAAGTACTTCACGAAACAATATAGGTACACATTCATCGCGCACTTCATTTCCATTACATTCACAAAAAAAAAAGGTAGCTGTCGGCTTCTTATTTTATTTCTAAATCAAAGCTGTTCATGATTTTTAAATGTCAGAACCAACAAATATGTATTTTTGTTATCCATCATCATCATCATCATTTCAGCTGAAAGACGTCCACTGCTGGGCATAGGCCTCCCCCAAGGATCTCCACGACGACCAGTCCTGCGTCTCCCGCATCCAGCGGTTTTTGTTAGTATAATATACTATGTATATCCCATATCAGCCATAATCTTTAAAATGGTTATATCCAGTACCTAGCGAGGGTTAAAAGAAGGAGTTTATAGATTCCTCATATTTTCGTATTCTAATAGGTAATAAATAAGGACAAAATAACTAGGTAGTGAACAAATGAAATCATGTACAATCTTCATCAACCCTAACTTTGTTCCCTGTATTACAAATGTATCCCATTCCAACTGATGGAACAAACGCAAACGTTGAATGAATATTGAATGAACATCAGTTCATCGGTCCGTCAAACTTGACATAATGACAGTTGTTTGACTTATGAATGAAATTTCTCGCGCTGTCGGATTAAATTATTGACAACTATTGACCCTTTGATTTAGTTATTTTGTTTAACAACAGACGTATTCATAGTCAAGTTCGTAAATAATTTAATGCCTTTGCTTTTGGTGCTTGGCATTGGAATGCCAAGAGTAGCGGTATAAATCTAATACAGATTTTTTTTAAATATTGTTATTTATGAGATTACGTTTCATTTAAATTTGCTAAGAAACAAAAAAATATACACGCACACAAAGAGAGTCGTCACACACGTCAAACTTGTAACCATCCGTTTTTTTTGCGTCACGGATTAGAATCAGCTCCTACGCTGAAAGCCGCTGAAAACTTAGCGCAAATGTAGCCTGTGTACTTGATTTCAATTCAGATTCCAACAGTCAGACAAATACGTGTTCGCCATTCCCCACATTGGCCGAACCTGCCCGTCACCACAGAATGTTGACTGTGCCGTCACTTGTCAACATGGCCCGATGTTGAACGAACAATATTATTTTTTATTTGCCTTTCGTGGAACGGCCTTTCTGTTGACCGATAAACCGCTGAATGTAGCGAGTGTACACGTATTGGAGGACGAACTGTGCCACTTTATTGAAACTATGTGTAATCGAGTGGAATAATGAGGAATGACGATGGAGCGGCCGAGGTGACGTCTGCTGTGGCTTTTATTAAAACATTTATCTATCTACACACATACAGGAATGCAGGAATAGGGACGCATGAGTTTATGTATATTTTAGTTAATATTCCAACGAAATATGACACAAACAACACAGCAAACAATATCCAACAGAGTGACGCCAATTTAAATGGTAAAAAGTTAAAAAAATAAAAAAGAAGCGCGAGGGCTATGTGCCATAATTTTTGTATATTAAGCGCCTCACGCTTTTTAAAAATTATTTTTAACTTTTTACTTTGATATTCTTTAAAAGCATGTTTTTTTAGTTTTTCAAACTATATTTATTTTCCACTTGTTAGTTACATATTCTAAAAAAAAAAAACGAATGAACGAACGTATTGAAAACGGTGGGACATTTTACAGTAATGGGCCGCTCACTCGTATTCCAAAAAGTTAGAAACGGACGAACAAACAAGCAAGCAAGCAAACAAACAAACAAACAAGCAAGCAAACATACAAGTGAAGCTAATAAAAAGCATGTAAAAAGACCGATACACTATAATAACACTTTTGACACAGCATACTTCTTAGTTTGGAACGTGGTCGCTCACAATGGGCCTCATACGAAGGCTCAGAGTCACACAAAGGGCAATGGAAAGAGCTATGCTAGGAGTTTCTCTGCGTGATCGAATCAGAAATGAGGAGATCCGCAGAAGAACCAAAGTCACCGACATGGCTCTGCGAGTCGCTAAACTTAAGTGGCAGTGGGCAGGGCACATTGCTCGTAGAACCGATGGCCGATGGGGCAGCAAGGTTCTGGAGTGGCGGCCACGTACTGGAAGACGCAGCGTAGGGAGACCCCCAACAAGGTGGACCGATGACCTGGTGAATGTCGCGGGAAGCCGATGGATGCGGGCAGCACAAGACCGGTCATCGTGGAAAGCCTTGGGGGAGGCCTTTGTCCAGCAGTGGACATCTATAGGCTGAGGAAGAAGAAGAAGATACTTCTTAGTTTCAGTTTAAACAAATTAACAGGCAAATTTTTTAGCTCTTTTGGCAATTTATTATATAGGTATAACTGGTGCCATGTGAAATACTCTTTTATACATTAAGGCAGTATCCGTTTTTGGAATACACAGACGACTTTCGTCCCTTTGGTTCCGATTGAAAGCTACAGATGCTAAAGTAAATAAATGAGGATTTTGTTTAACGAAAGCCGCTACTTCAAATACATAATTATAGTGACGGTAGTGGTAGAATGTTGTGCTTTTTAAAGAAAGCCACACAGCTCTCTGTTGACTTTGACGTTTATTCTTGCGGATATTCGTCATCCATTTAGTCAAGGACCTTCACTTCCCTCTCGTCTTTGTAGCCACGGAAAGGTACCACTTCACGATATGATCGTCTGGCCTTTGCTGTATATGACCGTACCATCTCAGCCTAGAATCCGAGATATTGTTCAACCTATTAATTGAGCACCTTGTCATTATGGGTAACTCCGGCCGCCAGTGCTGCATCGATTCGCATCTCAGCTGTACGTAGCTTCTGTACATGGCTTTACCCCGCTGCCGTAGAGAAGAGCTAGTCTAACAGCTGTTTTATAGACCTTGCCTTTTTGTTCTAATTGGCCTTTTGTTATAACACAGTACTTCTGTAAGTTTTCGCCATTACCACTATAGCCGCTTCAATGGATCCATCCACCGAGATAACGGAACTTAAGAAGGCGTTTACTCTGTAGAGCTGTGCCATCCAGCCTGACTATGTATTCTGTCTTAGTTCTACTGCTGCACTTCAAGTGCCTCCCTCTATTGCTCTAAATTGTGTTATACATCTTGGAAGTTATCATGGTAGTGCTACGTCGTCGGCGCATAGAAGGTTCCAAGGAGTGGGTTTTTGTACATACAATATATAATATGTATATATTTACAGAGTCCGAGTATATGACAAGATTGATTTGGGAAATGTAGAAGTGTTCCGATCCTGACTTAAAAGTGGGAGCTATGTGGCAAATATAGGTTTTAGAGATCCGGGCCTACCTCAGCGCACGGAGATGCTACACATTTTGCGTTGTGTCCACTACAACCCACAGAGAGGCTATCCTTGATTTGATGTCATTGATACATGCTTGGTTTGCTCTAATATGTAAATATACATTTTTTATATATATATATATATTACTTTCCGCCCGCGGCTTCGCCCGCGTGGAGTTCGGTTATATCGCGCTTTTTAGATTTCCCTCGGGAACATCAAATTTTTCCGGGATAAAAGGTAGCCTATGTTCTTTCTCAGGGTCTAAAGATTGTCTGTGCCGCATTTATAATATTAGTATGGATAAACTAGCGCTTGACCGCAATCCTACCTGAGGTAAGCAGTGACGCAATCGTTGATGGTAAAGCGCACTAGTTTATTAAGAGCCTATTCACTCTAGCCTTGAAGACACTCAAATTGTAGTCCGACGGAAACACCGCCGCTAGCAAATTGTTCCAGTCCCTCGATGTACGCGGTATAAAGGAGGAGGCGAAACGCTTCGTCCGGATCGTAGTGGTGTTAACAACGTAAGTGTGGAAACCAGCCGTACGACGGGTCGTCCGATGGTGGAACGGAGATGGGGGAATTAAATCATGCAATTCCCTCGCATACTCTCCAAAATGCATCCTATAGAACACCGAAAGGCTGGCTACTCTACGCCTGTGCTCTAGACTTTGGAGACCATCTCGAGTTATATCAGGGTCACCAATCAGCCTCTTCGCACGCCTCTCCATCGAATCCAAAGTGGCCAGGTGACACTTAGCAGCAACAGCCCAAATGTAGCTGCAGTACTCCACACACGAACGGACCTGTGCTTTGTATAACATTAGAAGCTGCCCAGGTGTGAAGCACTGCCGGACCTTCGCGATAACGCCAAGTTTCCTGGCAGCCACCTTGGCCTTGGACTCAATGAACCGCCCAAAGTTAAGGTTCGAGGAAATCTCAACTCCCAAAAGCTGAAGGCGGTCGGAACACTCTAAGGACACATTTCGAAAAGTAGGAGCCAAGGTGAACGGGCTCCTTTTGGCGGTGAAAAGACACGCCTGTGTTTTGGCGGCATTGAATGCTACAATATTGGCATTGCCCCATTCGGAGACTGCCTGCAGTGCAACACTCGTTCGCTCAACTATGGCCTCTCTTTCGGACCGGATTGATTCTCTACTAGGCCGAGCATCCGGCAGGTATCTCTCTACAACTGTGCTGTCATCTGCATACCCATAGATACCGGGCATCAGCACATCGTTTATATGCAGCAGGAACAGAGTTGCAGAGAGAACAGGCCCTTGAGGAACACCGGCATTAGTTGACATGGGGTCAGAAGAGCATCCGTCGACAACAACTCGGAGGGACCGTTCAGTCAGGAAGTCTTTTACCCAGCCAGTCAGACTAGGGGAAATGCCGTACGCTGGAAGCTTACTCAAAAGGCCAGCGTGCCATACCCAGTCGAAGGCCTTCGAGACATCAAGGGAGACAGCAATCGCTTCTCCATTCTACTCGAGGGCCTCGCCCCACAAGTGAGTGGCAGATCCCCGGCCAGGTCATGATGGAAAACGATCTTTTCCTGATTGGCCTGGGTCTTGGATGTTTATCTATATATGTATCCATTATAAATATAGTATCGTTTTTTTTTTTTTTTATAAATTATAAACAAGCGCTTGACCGCAATCCCGCCTGATGGTAAGCAGTGATGCGATCATTGATGGTAAAGCGCGCTAGTTCATTAAGAACCTATTCACTCTAGCCTTGAAGACACTCAAATTGTAATGTGACGGAAACACCGTCGCTGGCAAATTGTTCCAGTCCCTCGATGTACGCGGTATAAAAGAGGAAGCGAAACGCCTCTGTAACCCAGACACGCACTTCAACTGGAAAATTATACTATCAACCAGTCTGTAGGGAATTCCTCGTGGAAGCGACCACTCTGTCGGGAAGATTTCCACAAAAATACAATATACTTGGTCACCCTTGTTTTACAGTTTTTATGGTCATTCCATTTTACTTTAATTCTTACAGAGTTTATTTGATTTTTTATAGCACACGATAAGTTTTCAGGAAAACGGGCAAAATTTTTTATTAAATGTCTGCGTAAAGTAAAATAAATATCAAAAATCTGTGATGTGATCTGTGGTGCGTGTGTCTCTGTAATTACTATTAATGGATTTTTAAACCAGTGTTTTACTTTCTACCTTACATTTTAAGTTTTCAAGACGGACTTTGTGTTTAATTAAAAAGTAGATCTTCAAAAATTATAGTTAAGATATATTTTCACCATGCCATATTTTTACGAATTACAACTTTGCTTATTTGAACGCTTGCCAAATGACGTTAATGTTGGAGAGGATCATTAATAAAAATAATTACAAGTCATTTTCTAGTAGTTTTTCCGTTGATGCTGATGCTGATGTATATAAAAGTGGATCAAAAAAGGTTGGCAAAGGTTGGGGGGTGGGGGCAAAGGTTGTCTGTAAAAGATCGCTCTTAGCGATTAGACCGTCCATTGTGTCACCCTTTGTAAAATATTTTTATTTATGTTCTGTAATCTATATGGTGTACATAATAAAGAGTATTCTATTCTATCCTATTCTATCAAGAGGCCCTCGGTGGGAAATACTTTAAATACATATTATATATTGAAACCAACTAGTTAGTAACAATTATATCCATCATATAGATTACAGAACATTTATGTTCTTCACACTCTAAGAATCTGCGTTCTTCTAACAATCTCCTCTTACTCTGTCCTTTACATACGTCTGACTTTGTTCATTCTTTATTTCACATTCAATCCATTCTTCTGTGGAATGCACTTCCTCTTGATATCAGGATGGCCGGCAGTCGGTTTGCATTTAAGCGGAAATTGCAGAGTTATTTTCGCAACATTTAGGATAGAGAGGGTTATTGCTATACCTCTCTCCCAAATTTTAGATTTTCATGTATATCATCATCATCATCTCAGCGTTAATCCCAATCGCATCCGAAGCTTTTTCAGCTTTGGAATCTGGGGTCTGCTTTACTTTAGTTTTTCATGTATATAAGTATATATTTTGGTAATAGTATGTATGTGTATTTAGCTTATTTAAGTATTTTTTAATAGTGTTAAGAGCTTTTTTTTCTTTACAATTTTCTTTCAAACTAAAGCACCTACCATCTTATCCCTTCACCACCAGTGGTTGACTGGTAGAGAATGCCTAAGGCACTAAGTCCGCCTTTGTACATGTCATGTGCGAAAGATTAAATAAATAAAAAAATACATCTAATTTATAAACATGAGATATTTGAAGAGAGAGGAAGTGTTTTTTATCACAGTTTTAAACAGACAGTTTGGACAGAGTTTGTGTGAGTGTGTTTGAATACCGGGTACGATGCATCAAATGTTGTTGTGTCGGGAATTTGGTCTTGGAGGGTCTCCAGATCAGTCTCCCCCCGGCGCAGCATCGTCGGTCGTGTTGTTAGGTTTAACATTGCATCACCTCGCTCAACGGTCGTCTTCTTTCCTATTCACTCAGTTTTTTTAAAGTGAAGGTTTTTTTAGGACTAGCTCTGTTTACCATCAACGATTGCATCACTGCTTACCATTAGACGGCAGTGCGGTCAAGCTATAGTTTATAAACTATAAAAGAAAAATAATAAAAAAATAATGTTCTATTAATTGAGGCCGAAAATCTTACAGATTAATCCAATCCGAAGAAAACATTTGCGATGTTTGTCTCATCAGTTTATGATAACAGACTCCCTCAAGACCCATGCATTCCTGGTATCCACTTGAAAGTGGAGTGGATTTAGCCCAAATTAATTACTCTCCTCATCAAGCTATACCAACGAACGATAGTCACGTTACTAATTATAATCAAATCCACCATCAGTCAATCATCATCAGTTTTACTTTGAATCAAACACATATTCATTTATACAACACACACGTCAGGGGAACGGCCGGAAAAATTTAGCAATGTTTTTTCATGATCGAAAACTGATTCAAAAGATTCATCGTCTAAACACACAAACCACGCCACGCTTCACAGTCTAAAAAAAGGTTATCCCTCGTGAACAATCCGTTCCCATCACGTACGAAAAAATATATGAAAACCGAATGGTAAAATTGATTCTCGGATTCGTTAGCACAGTCTTGCCATAGAATAAAGAGGGGAAGTAGGTTATCTGCGACCCAATCCGCGATTTAATTGCCTACTGTCTTAGGGTTGACGACTGTCCGCGCTTCGTCGGTTACGGTTGTCGCCCAAACCGCTAACAAATATTTATAGACTAAGAGCTTATGTTTAAATTATTTGCTTAGTATTTAGTTTACATATACTAGTCAGTTTTTTTTTTTGTAATTTTTATTTTTAGTTTTGTACACATAAAGAACCATATTTATTTTTATTTTTAATTAATACAAATATAAATAATACAAACATAACATCTATTGAATCACACATTTAATACAAAATTACAAATTAGCTACAGAAAAATACCTACTTTCTTCGGTTTCGACTATTACGAAACGCGTTGTTATTAAACTTTAATGTGTAATATATCCGTATCCTTGTAAATAACTTTTAGAAATATAATTTGAAAAATATAAGTCTTTTATTTGTTCATAAATAGACATACCAACTTTGCAGTTTATGTGATCATTTTTTAAAAGCTAATGTGCCGAAAAGCCGTGACGCGCGAACCTCGTTCCGTGCTAGCCGCGACTAGCGCAGTCATAGGCACTCTAATATTGTGTTTAGGTGTGCGTGCGGCGACGCATAGATACTATGGCGCAAACATACAAGCCGCGCGCGGTCCGTTTGTATGAAGATAACGTACTTCCCTCTCTTTATTCTATGGTCTTGCGGCGCGGGCGAACGCTATCCAATTAACAAAGTTGTCTAAAACTTCATGTTCCTATTTGAACTACGAGAATTGGATTGGATTTTCGAATTTGTGGTCAAATGTTTCCCCTTGGTAACTAGCTGTCTGACTTACGGACTTTTGATTACCCGTCATGACTCTCCAAGATCTTTGAATCATAGTCGGAACCAACAGCTTATCATGCTATAGAGAAGTCTCAGCATCGACAGCCTCCATGGCGTGTCGTTTGATCCCCGCGCAGTGCAAATATTTGTATCCATGAATATTTGCAGTAGTCTGGTCGTGCCTCGGAAAGCACGTTAAGCCGTTGGTCCCGGTTGCCATACAAACATCTAATGGCTTTGCCATTAGATGGTCAATTTGGCACCGTTGGAGAGACTGTAGCACCGCCCAAGCCTCGATCAAATCGAAGGCCTTCTCATAGTCCACAAACGCCAAGCATAGTGGTTTGTTATACTCCTCGAACTTCTGTATAACTTGCCTCAGCGTATGTATGTGGTCTATGGTGCTAAAGCCTTTTCGGAAGCCTGCTTGTTCCGGGGGCTGGAAGTCATCGAACATTACGGGTTGTTGGAGCCCTCAAAAGTCCAAAATTTGGTTTAACTGCAGTGCTTCGATATCGCTTTCGGGTTGTGGAGGTCAGACAGCAATCGCTTCACGAAAAATATCGAAGTTTAGCCAAAATCAGCAGTTAGGCTGGTAAAGCGAACCCCAGACTCAAAAACTGAAAAAGCTTCGAATGCGACTGGGATTAACGCTGAGATGATGACGTAGTTCTGTCTCCACATGTGAGGATGCGGTGAGTATCTACAGACTAAATCTCGGTAAGCGTAACTTAATTAGATGAAACAATATTTAGCCACGGTCCCGTCTAACGTAAAATATCGTTTTTCATTGATGTTCTCAACTAAACTATTTCATTGTTTAAGTCAACGTTTCCTTAGACATCAATCAACAAAATATGTATAACTAGCTTTCCGCCCGCGGCTTCGCCCGCGTGGAGTTCGGTTATATCGCGCTTTTTAGATTTTCCTCGGGAACATCAAATTTTTCCGGGATAAAAGGTAGCCTATGTTCTTTCTCAGGGTATAAAGATTGTCTGTGCCAAATTTCATCAAAATCGGTTGAGAGGTTTAAGCGGGAAAGCGTAACAGACAGACAGACAGACAGATAGACAGACAGACAGACAGAGTTACTTTCGCATTTATAATATTAGATTATGGATTACCGAAGATAAAAGAAATTCATTTTATATAGGTTTGACGTTAAAAAGGTGCAAATACTAAATAGTTTAAATTAATGACTGAAACAAAAATCTGCCTTCAAAATAAAAAACTCTACCAAATTAAAATTAATACCATATTTCATTGCCTCAATTGAATATTTAAACATGCAATTTCAACATAATTTCTGGTAGCCAAAGAGTTTGTCGGATCCCCATAACTAGCCCATTACACTCAACATAACATTGGCCTATTTTCCGCTCCTCTGAATTGAAAACCCCTCGGAGTCCGCAACGCGGTCGATATATTACGTAAAATACGCTACCATTGTACAGTGTGACCACATTTTATTACTATTATGAATTTTAATGAAAACATTTAAAATAGTGGAACCGGGAGTGAAATAAACCAACGCTTGTTCTGTTTTTAGTTAGTTGAATTGTTTTAACCGTTATAAAAACGGAGAAGTTTTTAATTGAAATGTTTATTTATACTTATTATAATGTATAGTAAATTTTGATTGTATAGTTGAATTGTTCAGGTATATGTGCCGCGGTATCTGAGGCAATTGAGGGCAGATTTCGAAAATACTTTTTCCGTGGATATGATTCAGGAGTGTCGGTTTCGGGTTAGCTTCAACAATACGTATTTTTAGAAAGAAATAAACCACGGCAACCGTGTCCCAAAAAACAAACACTGCCTACTTGATGAAAAATAAACTTTTATTTTGGTAGTCGATGGTAGAAAACAAATATGGAGAACCACAACACCAGTTACTTTATTTTTACATGCTTTTTATTAGCTTCACTTGATATGTATTTTTGCTTGCTTGTTTGTTTGTTTGTCCATCTCTAACTCTTTGGACTACGAGTGAGCGGCTCATTCCTGTAAAATGTCCCACCGTTTTCAATACGTTCGTTCGTTCGTTTTTTATTTTTTAAAGAATATTGAACTAAAAAGTTGAAAATAAATATAGTTTAAAAAACTAAAACAACATGCTTTTAAAGAATGTCAAACTAAAAAGTTAAAAATAATTAAAAAAAAAGCGTGAGGGGCTTATACAAAAATTAAGGCACAAAGCGCCTCACGCTTTTTTTTTAATTATTTTTAACTTTTTAGTTTGATATTCTTTAAAAGCATGTTTTTTTAGTTTTTTATTACATTCAATATACTAAAGCTTCATTTCAATCCTCATGTGTATTTCATAAAACTAAATATTATATAACATACAATATGAACTCTACGATTTCAATTAAGCCTTTAAATATTTAGTTAAAGGAATATTTAGCTATCGTCGGGGAGTTGTTTAATTAACATCCATACCATGTTAATTACTCAAGTCCCCACCGGATTAGAGCGGCGTGAAATAATGCATCTCTAGAATTAAATTCTGGAACACTACTTAAACTTAAATAAAACTCGACACAGATTACAGAATTGAACAGGGCGAAAAGGAAACTAAATTTGAAAACAAACACTGTCACCATCTTCAAAGTGTCGTAATTCATCCCTATATGTAATGGGGATACTGTTCCCCTTCCTACTTTCTATCTACCACCAAAAGGAACATCATCCTGCAGGCTATAAATTTTCCATGATCCCCTTAAGAGTCCCCAGGGACTTCTAATCCGTCTTCGGAAACAATGGAGAAGATGTAAGTCCGACCTGCCCCCTAATCGTCGATCTCATTTTTGTCAAATGATTGCGACTAGTTGGGATCGTTTGGACCGAACGGACCAATGGGCGATCCAAACGATCCCAAGTGATACCAACTAGTCGCAGTCGTTTGACAAAAATGTGTTCGCCGATTAGGGGGCTGGTAATGGTGGGCTAAGTTGACGGAACGGCTGTAGGTGGAGCCATATCACAAACCATGTTCCAAGACCTATGCTGCCCTCTGTGTTTCAAAACATGTAGTAGCAAAGTTTAAGCCCAACAAGATATAAAATTTAGTCGTGCAGTCCAAGAGTTGATGCGGCCTCGCCTTCATGTAACTCCTACCTCATCCCATCGCCTCACCTACCTACAGCTCTAAGCGTTCTTATTGACACTTCATTTTTGCTCGTCTCCTGTGCGACTCAAAGGGCGATATTAAAAAACCTTCCTCGAGAATTGCGATGTCAAATACAAATATTTTTTCTAATCGACTGGTATTTTCAGAGAGGGCCGAGTTTAAAAACACGAACTTAGTAGTGAAAAACACTGCGACCGTTTTAATTAAAATCTGTCTCGCATCTTTTTTTAAAATAATAGTGAAATAACTGAGATAATGTTCGGTTTAGAACTTTAATTGAGTAACATAGTGACAATAGGAATGCCAATAATTTCGATAGCACAACAACATTCATTGCGTTTTTGTACCTTATTGGGTAGATAAATTTTCTGAACATACAAAGCAATGGATTGGATTGATCACAATTTTGAAGATTGTGATTGATACTAAATAACGCTATCAAGGTGCTTGAAGGTATACATATTAAGCGAATGATTGAATTCATTTGAAGCACTTTGAAATGCTAATAGTTTAAGGCAGATAACTATGACGTCACAAGCTGCGGGTCAATTACCATAAAGAATGCTTTCGGCTAATTACTGGAAGGGTTTATCTGTCACATATTTCTATCCAAATGGGTTCAGCAATTATAGAGGTTTTGAGGATTATTTTATCAGTACCGATCTAGTCACGACGTACATATCTGCCTACCCTGTTAGACCGCGGTTCTACATTGAAACTTTTAACATCATTTCATTTACGATTGGATGGATTACAGGTATTCAAATCTCCTTAGTGTGTAACTCGTCAGGAACTGCAGGCTAAATTTTGCAATGTTATTTGATACGGATCTGACCGCTCTACTTAACTATGAGGAATAATGAAAAATTCATAGGAGTTTTGAGCTTGATTTTGATGAAAACAAAAAAAATATCATTGGATTTTTGAAAAGTCAATCCTTCTAGTCAGGAATCGGCTTCGTTGATTTTTAAAAAGAAAACGTACTATGTTAACGCGACACTATTAAATGGTAGTGTCGCAAGTGTGTATAGTAAAGTTTTTTTGTAAAGTAAGAATGGATAGAATTCTGACAAGTTCTGACATTCTAACTGGAATCATATTGTATCTTAAAGACCGTTTTAAGTTCCTTCATGACACACAATAGTTGTCTGAGGTCATCGGAAAACCTGATGTTAGAGATACCGATGCATTCCACTAGTTTCTACGATAAATCCTTTTCTGTACAAGCAGTTCGGCTATGGAATGTCTTGCCCGTGTCCATAAGACGTGCTCAAACTCTGTCCACTTTTAAAAGTATGATGAAAAAGCACTTCCTCTCTCTTTAAACATGTCATTATATTTTATTTGCTCTTGTATGTTGTTTATTAATTAGATGTATATATTTAGTTAAACTAGTATGATACATTTAACGTACATATTTATTGTATACTCTATGTAAATAGTACACTGTAGACTACCTGCACTATTTCTCTCTCCTTCCCCTTAGTATTCCATACAAAGGTTGTCTGTAAAAGATCGCTCTTAGCGATAAGACAGCCCATTGTGTGACCCTTTGTAAAATCATTATATTTATGTTCTGTAATCCATATGGTGTACATAATAAAGAGTATTCTATTCTGTTCTATTCTAACGCAGTACAATCCTTGACGAGTCTAATTTTGCAAAGAGAATAAATTTAAAGTCAATGGGCATCATTTTGAACAATTCCATCATCATCTCAGCGTTAATCCCATTTGCGTCCGAAGCCTTTTCAGCTTTGGAGTCTGGGGTCCGCTTTACCAGTCCAACTGCTGATATGGCTAAACTTCGACATTTTCCGTGAAGCGACTGCCGTCTGACCTCTACAACCCGAAGGCGACATCGAAGTATTGCAGTTAGACCAATTGTTGGACTTTTGAGGGCTCCAACAACCCGTAACGACTGCCACTAGATGTTCGTATGGCAACCGGGAACAACGGGTTAACGTGCTTTCCGAGGCACGACCAGACCAGTGCAAATATTCATATTCATGCATACAAATACTTGTACTATGCGGGGATCGAACCCGCACCACCTTACGCAGCGGCCGCGTCCGCTACCGCTACGCCACGGAGGCTGTCTTGTATAGTTTAATAGGAATTTAAGATAGGAAAAATAATAAAGGTACTATGGTTAAAAATGTCTTTTTTTCTTTAGTTTGCCACATATCATTACTTCCCAGAACTTGATCCTTCTCACGGACACTATCGAATGGTGTTAGTCAGTTTTTTTTTTTTCAAAATCAACCAGCTAGTTACTGAATTTTGATTTAAAAAAAAATCCAACGATGCAGTTTTATTTGTCATAAAAATCGAGCCCGGGACTTCTTTAAGTCTTAACAACTTTTTTTTAGAGAAATTCATTGTTGCAATATTTTTATTCCCTCTATTTCTGTTTTAAACTGATACTCGAGCAGACACCAATCCATTATGCATCTTATAACAAGCCTTACAAGGTTTTAACCTTGATAATAATAATAATATACCTTAATATATAAATTTATGCAGCGAAGCCACCCTCCACAACCCGCTATCGGAGATATTTCAACATCCGGCATTTCCCGATACAGGAAATCGGTTGAAACGTCCACCGATGGCCATTTCTGTTATAATGTACTAGCCTCCGCCAGCGACTTCGTTCGCGTAGAGTTAGTTATGCTCCGCTTTGACTTCAGTTTTCGCAACATTTTTTGTTATTGCTCTGCTCTTATTGGTTATAGCGGGATATTAGCCTAAAGCCTTCCTGGATTAATAGGCTATCCAACGCAAAAAGAATTTTTCAGATCGGACTAGTAGTTCCTGAGATTAGCGCGCACAAACAAACTCTTCAGCTTTATATATTAGTATAGATTTGCTGATAGTCTAGAGGTTGAGGGAGACGATACAATACATATTTTGTACTTTGAATTAGAAATCTTAGATAAGGTAAGATAAATGGAAGAAAGACAATGGCCCCGATTCATCATCATCATCATCAACCTGTTTATCGTCCCACTGCTGAGCACAAGTCTCCTCTCATACAGAGAAGGATTGAGCGTAATCACCACGCTTGCTCAATGCGGGTTGGCGATTTCAGACTTAAGTCCAGGTTTCCTCAAGATGTTTTCCTTCACCTTCAGTCATTGGTGTCCAAGATATACTTAGAAAGTACATATAACTTTAGAAAAGTTACATTGGTACTTGCCTGACCTGGAATCGAAACCGCGCACTCATACTTGAGAGGCAGGTGTTTTAACCACTAGGCCACCACGACATGGCCCCGATTGTCTTGTTCAAAACCAAATTAAATATAAGTTCAGTGCATCTTCACCTTTCTAATTCATTAAGAAAAGGACAGAAGATAAAATGTCAGTTTAGATCTGTCAAATTAGTGCGCTCCTGACGTAAACTGGCGTATTTTGTAGCCACCATGTTTATAATCGCGTCTAAACTGTCTATGGAGTATCTTAATTTGACAGGATTAAACTAAAATGTTATCTTCTATCCTTTTCTTAACGAAATGGAAAGTAAAAGATGCAGTTAACTTAAAATTGGTTTAGATTGTGAACAACAGAGTCGGCGCCAGTATGTTTATATGCGGTAAATATGCCGCGAATGATAACATGAAAAAAAGGTTAAACCTGTAATGTTCCCGCTTTTGGGAGTTTTTTTTTTTTGCATTTTATAAACTAGCGCTTGACCGCTATTCTGCCTTTTTTTTATTTATTTATTTTAATATATACTCAGTACAGGTTTGTTTGTTTTGTACCATTAAACCAGAAATGGTTTGTATTGGTACTCACATTCGCTATATCTACTCTAAAGACAGCATAACATATTTATCAATGTATCCACACCATTTTTTTTTCCTTATTAATAATATAACCAAATAAGGTTAGTACACAAATAACCATACTAAGACAAAACAAAAATAAAAAATAATAGTAAAACAGGGTTAAAAGAGTAAATTAAAAAGTAAAGGTATAAGTAAAATTAAATAATTTTGCTAGTACCCACATAAAACCGATCCGAAAGAAATTTCAATATACAGGTTGCTTCGCTTTTATTTATTTTATTAGTGTGTTAAATAAAAACTTATAGCCTGATGGTAAGCAGTGACGCAATCGTTGATGGTAAAGCGCACTAGTTTATTAAGAGCCTATTCACTCTAGCCTTGAAGACACTCAAATTGTAGTCCGACGGAAACACCGCCGCTGGCAAATTGTTCCAGTCCCTCGATGTACGCGGTATAAAGGAGGAGGCGAAACGCCCCGTCCGGATCGTAGTGGTGTTAACAACGAGTATTGGGACACAAGTCTCCCTGTAAAAGGGTATCAGCTATGATCCATCTCAAGAGGCCCAGTGCTGGTTGGTAGATGTCACGTCTTCAATAGTTCTAGAACGTGCTGGTTTCCTCCCGATGTTTTCTGTCACCGTTATGAGAGCATGGCGACAAAATTATTAACAGAAACTAATGTAAAGTGAAATATAAACACCATACTTTGACGTACATGGGGAGACCTGGTTGTTCTAAACCGTGTAATAGGCCAAAAGAGGCGATCCGCTTCACATGCCACCACCACAACCGTAACCAAAACCCCATTGTTAGCCATCAGAGCGGGGATGACGTCACGCCCTTTGAAACCCACATTGTTTGGGCGCATACCAAAGGTATATTACCGTAATATCGCCACAATTATCGCCGGTTTTGAGGTACAGAGCCCTTTTGTCAAGAGTAGGGCTATCAAAGGTAATTGAGACAACTTTGTGGCAAGAGGATGCAATTGCTTTTAAAAATTTGGCGGATATTCGTCTTTTGGCTTTTCTAAAGTGAGAAATTTGTAATGGCTTGTGTAGTTTTACCTAAATAAAACACAGGTTAAGGAAGGCAGTGTTCACTGTGGGTATGAAACTGAGTGCCCAAAGTAAGTACGTTATTCTGTGCCTAAGTATTTTATGTTATTATGCAATTGAGTTAGCAACCCGCACTGCGCCCGCTTGTTAAACTACGGCCCACTCGCTCTCAACGAGAGGGAGGCTTGTGTTCCTGGAGTGGTAACATTATTTTAAGCTGATTACGTTATGTTACGTATATAAGTGAGTTTCATGTTCTTCGGTACTGTTCCAAATAGTCGCTTTTTGATCTTAATTAAATTTGTTTATTAAATTAAATCCACGAATTTGATATGATTTTTCTTTTGTTTCCTATTTGTGGTGTCGCACTTTTGCTGACTGAAACCTACTCCTGTTTCTCTCGCCTTGGGTATTACCAAATTTAAACAGGTACAGTAGTACTTGTTCAAATTTAGTACTGTAAAAGGCAATGAACAGTAAGTTAAAGGCAAAATGAAATCCAATCGTTTTGCCTTTTTAAATGGGTTTATTTATTACCTTAAATTGGGCTTATTGCTATTTCCATATAATGAGGGTCTAATATTCAAAGCTATGAGTATGAGTTTCTTGCTTCATTATAGGCAAAGTTATACCTACACTTAATTTTACTTCTTAAATTATAGGAACCACCCAAATTTCAATTAAAATGGAATTTATAAAACACCTTAATTTGTTCAAACTAGCCTGTATTTATTTAATTCAGGACGAAGATCTTCCTTTTCTACCCAATCCGTCTTTATATTCATCAGTTCCAACGGTAGGAGTCAAGTTCATCCCGCCTTCTATATCTTGCCCTGCTGCGATGAGGTCGTGCGCTAAGCATTGAAAAAACCGTACCCACTATCATAATTAGGTCATCTACTTCCAGTGTGTGTTCAAGTCAGAGCCAGCCCTAAGCATTGGGTACATACTACACTCGTGCCTACCGTACGTATGTATGCGTTCTCGTAGCGATGAGTAACCATAGTGAGTCATTGATGGCTAGTGTAAACACAGTAATGATTTGTATTGTTTGCTTATGCCTAACACGCGTATTCTCTGTGAGGACGACGATGTTTAGTGAGGCACCATGTTTAACTGCGAGTTTTTAGTGGAGTAAAGAATTGTACTCCTGTAGTAGTCGTGGTGGCCTAGTGGTTAAAATAACAGCCTCTCAAGTATGAGTGTGCGGGTTCGATTCCAGATCAGGCAAGTAGCAATGTAACTTTTCTAAGTTATATGTATTTTCTAAGTATATCTTGGACCAATGACTGATTAAAGGTGAATCAAAACACCTTGAGGAAACCTGGATTTCAAATCGCCAACCCGCATTGAGCAAGCGTGGTGATTGCGCTCAATCCTTCTCTGTATGAGAGGAGACCTGTGCCCAGCAGTGGGACGATAAAAACGTTGATGATGAAAGAATTGGGTTGTATCCTAAAAAATATTTTAATGTCCATCAGATAGATTTGTAAAAAATATTTAAAAAAAATTCAAATACTTAGGAAGATATATTGATTTGAAATGTCGCATGACGTCACGCCGTGGTACGAAATATACCACGGCGTGACGTAATTAGCCCCCACTCCGTAACTTTAATACGCTATATCTCAGTAGTTTTTGGTAATTTCGAGAAAATAAAAAATACGGGTCTAATTTTTTTTTTATCTATACTAATATATAACGCTGAAGAGTTTGTTTGTATGTTTGTTTGTTTGAACGCGCTAATCTCGGGAACTACTGGTCCGATTTGAAAAATTCTTTTTGCGTTGGATAGCCCATTAATCCAGAAAGGCTTTAGGCTATAACATCACGCTGCGATCAATAGGAGCGGAGCATAACTAACTCCACGCGAACGACGTCGCTGGCGGCCGCTAGTTATCTATAAGAAGGACTAATTATTTTTTTTTATTTTCATACCTTGGATACATCCCTATTGTAATTGTGATTTTGTACAAAATATGTACCACATGTAGTCAAAATCTGTTGATGTAGTGACAGATTCTTTATTTTACTTCTACTAATAAAAATGGTTGTTAGTTATTCTTTCATGCGAAAATGACTGCTTTGTTTGACCAGGAATAACACATAGAATACTTTTTATTCCGATATTCTGGAGATCAAAACTAACGCGGTTGAAACCGCGGGAGGCAGCTAAGGTTTTTTCCCTAATGGTAAGGTAGCTTTAGATAGGCTCCGGCCTATCTCTACTGCCAGATAAGCCTCCAAAGCGCTATTAGGCTTCTAAAGTAAATAGCACGTCTGGAATAAGCTATGTTAAGTTAGGGAAATGAATTGTTTGTCTATGATTTCAAAATTGAACCGTCAATAATGTAAGCACCTATTAACCTCTCTTGGCAAACAATTAATATTAGAGAGAGTATTCCCCGAACAACCATATATGTATAAATGCGATTCCAGGCCCTCAACCCCTACCCTCCTTAGTCCCGCTGGTATAAAAAATAAAATGATGTTTAGTTCTATAAATTAGTATTTAAAAATACTTGATATATGTATCATTTTTTTATCTATACTATAATATATAAAGCTGAAGAGTTAGTTTGTTTGTTTGAACGCACTAATCTCAGGAACTATTGGTCCGATTTGAAAAATTATTTTTGGCGTTGGATGGCCCATTAATTCAGGAAGGCTTTAGGCTATATAACATCACGCTGCGACCAATAGGAGCGGAGTATAACTAACTCCACGCGAACGAAGTCGCTGGCGACCGCTAGCCACCAAATAAATGCGGTGGGCCTTACTTAACCGACTAAGTACCCTTTTTTTTGTTTTGGATGGGAAATCATCAAATGACCTCAGCCGTTCTGGGCGGAGCGGAAGGTCGTGTCAGACTTTTACTGACTTGAACCTATCCGTGTTCCTTCAACTTGCCTTTGTGCCAGGGCCACGGTTTCTTTTTTAACCAACCCTCAACCCTGACCCAGAAGGCATCGGTCCTCCTGGACCCCGTCACGAAGTGCTGACATCTCTATGGGGCGCGCGTAGAACACAACGCGCCGTCGTCGCGTCGACCCGCCGTCGCCGTCTTACCTCTGCCGCTGCCCATTGCTCGCCACCCGCAAGCCCGCGCCTACTGTGGCCGGAAGTTCGATGTTGTCTCTCGACCAGGGCGTCTCCTGCGGCGGCTTGCGGCGCGAAGGCGCTGGGATTTTCGCTCCCTCACGCACTCCGCCTCCTTCTTTGCCAGCATCACTGCTTCACAGAAGGAGGTGACGCCCTGCCATGCACTCTCGCTCCGGACTATGGCCTCGACCAGAGTCGGCGGCGAAAAATCGCGCCCGATCGCCGCCACGAGGACACAGCGGTGCTCTAATTAATCTTAGTCAGATCACATGAGGAATATGTAGATTAGGGTCTGTGATGAATGGTGTTCATCTTGCATGAACGAAAATTTGCATGACTTTGGTATGCAGATGAAGGCAGTCCAGTTTAAGATTGGGTTGTTTCATAGTTTAATTGCAGCTTGTGTGAGCACTGGCTTTAATTTATTGGGGCAAGGACAGGCAAACTGATAATAAATTCATAGGCTGATTCGCGATTACACTCCCAAAACAAAATATACGAGATAGCGAGTTAGTGCCACAAACGTAGGGCTTACTCACGAGGCCGCGCGCTACTTGAAAGAGTGACGTAGTACCTCATTAATAAAATCAATTGCGACTTATTCACCAAGCAAGGAATCAATTGCAACTTATACATATAAATATCCCTATGATATTATGGAATATTTCTGAAATTTTAGATATTTTACGCCAATTAGATTTATGTCACAATTACAACTGTTGTATCACATAGTTCTTTTCGCTCTAGAATCCACTTGCTAAAGTATATATACTTTAGTAAGTGGATTCATTGGCGTAAAATATCTAAAATTCGGGGAAACCTGACCTTTTTAGAGACTAGCCGAGAAATTCGGAATTTCCACAGAAACTTACAAACTGGATAAACTGTATCTGTATCCGTAATGTAACTGAACACACGAGATGTAACAAAGCCACATGGATAACACTGGATTTAGCACTCGGGCGACAGTAAGCGCCTAATGTACGTGCACTCTGTGGTTCACTCAGTGTGCGCTGATTTTCGAAAATATCTTATATGTATATACATATAAGATATTTTTACCCGACTACGGCAAAGCAAAAGGAGGGTTATGATTTTGACAGGCTATGTATGTATGTATGTATGTATGTATGTATGTATGTATGTATGTATATATGTATGTATGTATGTATGTATGTATGTATGTATGTTCATCTGTTCCCTCGTAACTTCTAAACTACTTATCAGAATTCGACAAATGACATATCATTAGAAGCGTCTTAATTGTCCGCTAGTTATAGGCAATATGGGGTTTCACAAAATCTAATGTGGCGCCCTCTATCGGACAAAACATACAGAGTAAAAAAATAAAGTTGAGATAAATATGCCGTGTTTGGTATCATTTGAAAGCGCTTTACTTGTACATTTTGAATATATATATATATATATTACTAGCATTTGCTTGTGACTATAGCTGTATTCATGGGCTGATTGCATATAATTCACATCTTTTCGTTCATAGCTTCTTTACTACTTATCAGAATAAGGCCACTGCAGTACCATTAGAAGGGCCTTGATATTCTGTTGGTTATCTATACTAATATATAAAGCTGAAGAGTTTGTTTGTTTGTGCGCGCTAATCTCAGGAACTACTGGTCCGATTTGAAAAATTCTTTTTGCGTTGGATAGCCCATTAATCCAGGAAGGTTTTAGGCTATATAACATCACGCTGCGACCAATAGGAGCGGAGCATAATTAATTCCACGCGAACGAAGTCGCTGGCGGCTGCTAGTGAGCTATAAAGCTCGTCACCAAATTAGTATTGCGCCCTCTAGCGGACAAAAAGTTCTATGATAATATAAAATTAAAATAAATATACCGTATTTGGTATCACTTGAAAGAGCTTCACGAGTACTTTATGCTTATAAATAATCCCGAGTAATGCTTCGTAGAAATTTGAATGTAAACCAGGATTTGGTAAACGGAGCGATGGGAGTGGTGAAGACCTTCGAATGGCCTGCTCTTCTGCCGGATCAGTTGGAACAGGGAAAACAGCCTAGCGCTGTTCTCATACAATTTGACGACGCATCCATAAAAGCAGACATTAACGGACTAATCAGAATCGAGCCTTGCCTCACTGAATTTGACGGCTTTAGGGGGTCTGGGAAAATTCAGCGTAAAATGCCCCCGCTGATTCTTTCTTGGGGTTGTACTGTACATAAATTAGAAGGTTGTACTCTAGATAAAGCAGTTATCGATCTAGGAAAGTCATTGTTTGCTAAAGGACAGGCCTATGTCGCTCACAGTAGAGTCAAAACCATAGAGTGATTTTTTATAACTGCCTTGGATCATAATAAATTACTTAAAAATCCACATGACAGTCGATCTTTACCAGAATTACATAAATTAAGAAATCTTCCCAGGTTCTCTCAATATATGAAACATCCAATTTATTTATACTTACTAATGACCTCATCCACTAATTCATGACCCATTCGCTGCCATCGACGCAACTGTGCGTCGCTACTACGAAATACTGGGAGCTTCATACGGGGAAACCATTGCTATACGCGCTACGATCCACTTGCTACGAAATAGTAAAATAGGATATCTCTAGATATTACTATGCGCCGATACATAAGTCAAAAGAGATGTTGTATGTTAACTACCTAGTTTTTAGTTCGTCATTTTAACTTTTGTTAATATCACAGTATAAAATACATACAGTAGGTCGACGCCTTTGATCATGCATCGGCCAGGGTTGTCACAAATAAACAATATTTATGAAATTATTGCAGATCAACATCGATAGCTGTATTATATTTAATTAATTTGCTACGGGAACAACTCGAGACAGATTTAAGTTATTTAGATGGCATATTCGTAAGCAGCACCCCAATCCACCTTGGAATACAACCCATATCACTTACCCATCACTCACCCATATGACCCATATCATATTAATATACATTTAAATTGGCGTCCGCCATCTTGGATTTCAAAAAGGGGTTTTTTCGTAACAAGCACCCCAATTATACTCAATATTGACACTCATATCAAATTATAAAAAAAGTTACGTCCGCCATTTTGGATGTTAAAAAGGATGACTTTTTCGTGACAAGTACCCTAATTATACTCAAAATTGACACTCATATCAAATTATAAAACAAACTAATAAAAAAACGAACACGTGTTAGTCCTTAATGATAGATACCGAGCTACGAACATCGTTTTGTTTGCAGCTCGGGTGCCGCTTACCCGCGTCTCGTCCCTCACACCCCGCATGATTGCTCTGTCTAGACGTCTTCGTCGGACGACTGTATGATTTTTAGACTGTGTCAATATTATGCGCCACAAATACACTTTAACACCAAAATAGTACAAATAATAAAAAGTAAAAAAACTAAAACCCAACTACGACAAAAAACGACGCTGAAAAAGTATAAAACAAGATTTTCAGAATACTGAACGGAACAAAGTTGTTAATGTAGTTGCAAGTAAATGGACAAAGTAGACTCTACCAAGATGCCTAGAAGAGAGATAAATTTTCATATTTGGAAAGGCGTAGTCACACGTTCTCAAGGTGCTACGGTAGGTAGGTATATGTAACGTGTGACTACGTCTTTCCAAACATGAAAATTTATCTCTACTTGGTGAATATTGCATACTTCAGAATAGTATTGTATGACATTATTGTCAATTTACAACGAAGGCATCTTGGTAAAGTCTACTTTGTCCATTTACTTGCAACTACATTAGCAACTTTGTTCCGTTCAGTATTCTGAAAATCTTGTTTTATACTTTTTCAGCGACGTTTTTTGTCGTAGTTGGGTTTTAGTTTTTTTACTTTTTATTATTGTATATGTATATACATATAAGATATTTTTGGCTTAAAATATCGTAACACGTAACAATTTAAACTTGAATAGGACTAAGTTAGCTATTTTCAACCGAAGTGAATGCTGACCGTTCTTTGCGTATAAACTAAGCCCTAAGCACCAAACGCTCTGATACGACCGAACCTATTCTGGTTTAAATGATAGTCATCATATAAACATACTATTTTGTAACTCATCTGTAAGCACGCTGCAAAAACTTTACACTCTATAAAAATCGTCAATTTAATTAATAAATTAACTTAACGATAATGTTAAATTATGATTGTCTTTCTCTCTTGGTAATTATACTGTTTTTTTTTTTGTTTCAGGTAATGATATTGCAGGGTTGTAGAAACTTTATAAGTGGGTATGCAGATATACGATTATTAATATTGCTGAGCTGTGTTACCCTGATTCTGCCAACAAAACCTAGCTGAGCGATTTCTTTATTCTTATATGACCTTTTAACATAACGCTATAGAGAAAAATATAATTGGAATACTTTATTTGAATTAAGATTTTCTATATTATTGAAAATGAAGTTAACTCATATAAAAAACCTTTACTATTTATTGAAACCTATAGGGACTGCAGCCTAATCGGTGAATATATTTTTGTCAAATGATTACGACTAGTTGGGATCGTTTGACAAAAATGTGTTCGCCGATTAGGCTACTGGAGTAAAGCATTAATGTATTTAACTTAGATTTGCCAATGGAGTTTCTTGCCTATTTTCTGCGTAAGAAGCTACATATTGGAATGCTAATTTATATTTTTGACTGGTTGAAACTGCATTGCGTCAGTTTACTGATGTGAAGCGATATGTTACTAAGCGCGATATCTAAAGAATTGTTATCAACATGGTTGTTGTAATTAATCGACACAATAGTTTTGATTATGATAATTTCGTCACAATACGATACTGTCCACACTTTAAATTCTCGGTTTTAACATCATAAATTCACGTTACATAATTATTAATTCAATTGAAAAACCGAGCTTACAAATTGCAGGAACATTTTCGTTTTACCAGACATTCGTATGCAATTAAAAACGTGTACCTACCCGTGGCCTGATTGCACGCTTGTGCCGCCATAATTGTATTATTATCACACGACTGCATACTAATGAATCTTGTTTTTGTTACTGTAACGAAGGGGAGTCCGCTCTGATTACAGTATTGTGTCGTATCTTTTGTTTAAGTAGGAGTAACTAGTGGGTCGATAAAAGTATTAGCCAGGGAGCCAAAATGACTTCTCAGTCATCTATTTTGTGTATTTCAAAACACCTGACAGTGTTGCAACCAGCATGTCAAAACCAGCATGTCAGAACCTAATTGTGAATATATGAAAGTTTTCACAAAAAAAAAAACATTGCCTGTAAGCGACCGCATTATATTTAGTGACTGGGCAAGCCCAGGTTTTTATAAAAACAGAGAAAAAATTTATGAATTGTATTAAGAAAAAACATATTTAGGGATTAATTTTTTATATTTAGGGATTTATTTAGGGGTCCTCACATTGAGAAGCTGTCGGGGAGACTCAGTTCCGCCGCCTTTGCTGTTAAGAAAATTAGACAGATAACTGATGGGGATACAGCCAGAATTGTTTATTTTAGTTATTTTCATAGTTTTATGACTTATGGGATTCTTCTCTGGGGAACTTCTGCGGACATCAATACCATCTTTGTTTACGGAAAAGGGCTGTTCGAGCCATTTACAACCTTGGTCCTAGAAATTTCTCTTAGAGAAAAATTCAGAGAGGTGAACATTCTGACAGTAGCTTCACAATATACTATATTTGAAAATCTTATGTATGTACATAAAAACATATTGGATTTTAAGAAAATAAGCGATATTCATAATATAAATACCAGGAACAAACACAATCTTGCTGTACATCACACTCGTCTCCACAGAGTAGGCAATTCGTTCATGGGTCAATGTATACACTTTTACAACAAGCTTCCCATGGACATTCGAAACTTACCCATTAAACGATTTAAGAACCATATAAAGGCCAAACTTTGTAAAAAGGGGTATTATAAAATCACAGATTATTTAGAAGACAAAAAAGCTTGGGACTGAGTTGCTCGCTCTGTTAAGCATTGTTATTGAGTAATATGCATAATTATAAGGTAAATTATTGTAAACATTTTCATTTTTAATGTCTGGACTTAAAAAAAGACGATGATCCCTGAGTTTGTTTCGGCTATTTCTTCTCAGAGGTAGGCAGTTAGGAAATGCTGGCTACATATAGTTTAAAAAAAGAAACATGACGTGTAAAAGTGATCAGTGATCCTACTTGCTTAGTAAACGATTTCATTTCATTTCTATAATTCGATGACATGTATGACACCTACCATCTGTTGGTAGGTTCAGACTCTAGAGCTTTAAATGTTAATGGCGGTGCATCAATGCGTGGTCATATCTTTAAATAAACGGTGCATACATAACAGCGGAAGAATAAGTACGCATATAGCGCACACAATTCTAGGAAGAACTTAAATTTAACTATGAAACTCTCAAGAATATTAAGCAACATTGAGTGAAGTACATATAATTCTGCGGAATCCTTTGAACTTTAAACAAGAAACACCTCATGTCTGTACTATAATTTGTGGTAGCATTGGTACTGTGAAGAATTGAGAGGGAATGGTGTCTTGTACGCAATAATGCTTGGTACGCACGAAGAAATTTTATTCGATTTCAATGCAGACATCATACAATTTCTGACAGTTCATTTGAAAAATGTTATGTTTTTTATGTAGTTTTGTACTTTTACACTTCAGACATATTTTTAAAACTAGATGATGTTCGGCAATCTGCCCAGTTTGGTAAGAAAGGCAGAAACAAACGACGACCTCCGTGGCGCAGTGGTCAACCAACACGCCTGCCTGCGACGTGGAGGCCCCGGGTTCGATCCCCGGCCAGGTCATGATGGAAAACGATCTTTTGATGGAAAATGATTGGCCTGGGTCTTGGATATTTATCTATATATGTAGGCATCTATTATAAATATAGTATCGTTGAGTTAGTAACCTATAACACAAGCCTCGAACTTACTTTGGGGCTAGCTCAATCTGTCCAAAAAAAAAAAGGTCGATGTCACAGTATTTATTACAGTCCAGACATAACTTGTTCAAATCATGAAGGATCATCATCAAAGAGAACCAAACAGATTTAGAGGACCAGTCCAAACAGAATTTTTATTTCACAATAATCTTTAATCATCATCATCATCAGCCTCTACTCGTCCACTGCTGGACATAGGCCTCCTTCGTGGCACGCCAACAAGCTCGGTCCTTAATAATAATCTTTAATAAAAATAATAATATATACGGACAAATCACACAGATTGAGCGGGCCCCAAAGTAAGCCCGAGACTTGTGTTATGGGATACTAACTCAACGATACTATATTTATAATAGATACTATACATAAATATAGTTAAACATCCAAGACCCAGGCCAATCAGGAAAAGATCGTTTTCCATCATGACCTGGCCGGCGATTGAATTAATTTTAGGGTCGTGGGAATAACGTTCCATTGGGTTGATACCATTGCCAAGTCTGTCAAAATCACTATGATCTTTATCTTCATAAGATGCTTTCTGTTGAACTATTTCTTAAAAGCTGTGTGTGGACATAAGATTTTGAAATCGTCAGTGAAAACCCTAGCGACAGAGCTATGTCGCGACGTGGGTATCAAACATATTGTAAGACGGCTAGGCTAGCTTAACGAGATTTAAGTCTTACTTTGAGGGCTTTTCGTCTGAAGCAGGTATTTGAGATGGAAGTGGGTTCTCTATTCAAATACGTTTCAAGTTTGTGAAATATAACAGTTGTGTGTATTAAGGATTAAAGACTACGTTACCTGAGTACGCTTCATGTTCTACGTTTGAAGTTTGCGATTTTTGAAAATATCGAGGTACATAACAGACTTGTTAGATATTAACTGTGTATCACGTCTTCTTTACATGTTTTTTGCAATATTTTAAAGATAGATTCTAAATCTTTTATAAATTCGTAGTCTTTTGCTGGAAATATTACGACAATTATTTGAATCGTTATCAACATAATTTCAGCCGAAAGACGTCCACTGCTGCATAGGCCTCCTCCAAGGACCGGTCCTGCGCTTCCCGCATCCAGCGGTGTAACTAGGGTTGCCAGACCGCCGGGAAATCCGGGATTTTCCCGGAATCTTGCCTCTTGTCCCGGAATGAGCGGTAATTGTCCCGGATTTTAAAAAGTTTTCAATCTTGTATAGAACATATTAAGAAAGATGATAGTAAGAATTTACGAGTGTCCGATCTGGAATGAGCCTTTTTTTTTTTTTTTTTTTTTTTTTTTTTTTTTAAGCCGTTCTCCCTCCGACTCTACCGGATTTTATTTCGAATGAGCTTTTTTTTTTAGCCGTTCTTTTTCCGAGACAGTCTCTATCGACGACTGTCCCGGATTTTGTAACTTCCTATCTGGCAACCCTAGGTGTAACCCAAATTGCGTAACAGACTCAATCTCAACATGAATTTATGATGAATATTGCTAATCAATTGCTTCGAAATGTTCAAAAGATTCGTCAGCTGAACTACGTAAATAATTCAATTGTTGAACTGCCAAAATACTACTGATTGATTATTACCATTGCTACTGATAGTGTGTTTGGCAACTACCCAGCAGGGAATCATGATACAAAAAGGTGAGGGATTATAATGCAATACACATGTATATACTTAGCAAAAAGTGGAACAAGTCAAATACATACCATGAAGTCAAATAGTTTAGAAGTAAAATATTTTGCCTCTGTCCTTTATTTAACCTTTCCATATATCTACAATATTTACAACGAAATCAATTCTTATAAAACGAAGCGATACAAAATGATTCATCGCTACGATTTCATTGAGCAAAATAATATCTGGGAACCGCTGACTCATACCATTAGCTGATTACAGGAAGTATGAAATTATCGTTTATTTTTGTTATGAAATCTATATGTGTAGCGAGTTAACTGTTACACGAGAATTGAAGTTGGTTTTTCTGCATATTTCTCATGGTAGGTATACGATGTGAAGGAATTGGGAAAATGTCTTGGGGAAAGTTTTGACAGTCGGAGAATGAGGAAAATATCGCAAGATGACCTAAATTATGATGGATGGGATGTGAGAAAGATAATATGCTAGAAAGGGGCGGATTACTGAGATGACGGTTAAAAAGTATGGAGGTGAAAAACATGTTCGCCGACCGTAATTTTGTTAAGATAAGTACAAGACAATTGTGATTATGATGTTAGCAGATTTTTCGTAGTATCTAGTAATAATTCATGCTATGATTTAAACGTTGAACGTTGGTTATTTATACGGGATCTTGAAACACATTCTTTATTCTGCTTCTTTCAAAACATATTGTACGATTGTATAAAGTTTTTAAAGGTTCCAAACATAACAGGCAAATAAAGGTATTGTTCGTTAGACATGGACATTTTTTATTTTACTAAAAAGTTTAAAATATATAATCAAAAGAACGGAACGTCTAAAACCGGAATGGAAACGTACCTAATCAGTTATTTAGGACCTATCGTAAAAAACAATGGTTGTGGTTGGACACAAGTATTTTTAACATATTTTGGTATTTTTTTTTATCTGTTTCTATTTTGGGGCTTTTATGGGGATATGTCAGCCCCATAGTTCCCTTTACATTGATCATACTTACTAAGGACAAATATTAAAGAAGCAACATTTACTTGCGGCAAAGTTAACGCATAAAAGGAACAAAAATAAAATAAATAGGTTGGGGAGAAACCCATCCATCATATTCACGCATAAAGACAATCGCTCAGCATAATATTAAGACTCTAAACGAGACAGGGCTACGGTGCAAGTACTACACACGATTAAACAAAAATACAAAAACAATTGTTAAAATAACATACAATAAAATATAATTGTAAAACATGAAATACCTATTGTTATCAGATATTGTAACTTTTCAGGCAGATATTGTAGCTTTTCATCGAATCCTATTAGTTCAGCTTTTCGTATGTCGAATAATAATTTAAATATATTACCGACCTTTCAATTTAAAATTCAATTTTAAATGGATTTCGAAACAAACGAATGCTGCCCGGGAATAAATGGGGTAGCTTTTAAAAGTAAGGGATACAGCCAGATTGAGTTATAATTGCAATATTGTGCATTGCAATACTGCTTAACGTAAGCTTTTAAAAGGAAAACAAGGTTTTCATAATACTTTGTGCTATACTTTGCTTATTATGGAGAAATTGCTAGATAAGTACCTACACAGATTATTAAAAATGTGGACAATTTGATAATATTAAACTCTTTACGGCATTACGATGACAGGGGTTTCTTAATTTAAAACTTTGAACGTTTTGTGGTCACAATCTCATCTCTGAAAGAAACTAGTGTCAAAAACTTGTTAAAATGTAGGTAAAATTGAAGATTTGTTGACAGATTGATATTGACTGTGAACTTGTTTAAAAATACTAAAATTGCTCTGATTATATATGATATATGGGGTTTACATTTCAAAATAGCAATTTAATTTTAGTAATCATTGTATCCACTGACCTTTTACTGCTTACTGATGATCCAGGACCGATTCGTAGAACCTGTCGACAAAAAAAAATAGGCAATAAAGGCCACCATTTTGGCAATAGAAGGCATGACCAATAAATATAATATAATAATAATCTTTATTCAAGTAACATAGACTCATATAGTTAGTAAAACTTAAAAACTATGTAAGACAATTTACTTTATATTTGAATTGATTTCATTCCGTGGGACATGGCGTTTTTATCTATACTAATATATAAAGCTGAAGAGTTTGTTTGTTTGTTCGCGCTAATCTCGGGAACTACTGGCCCGATTTGAAAAAATCTTTTTGCGTTGGATAGCCCATTAATTCAGGAAGGCTTTAGGCTATATAACATCACGCTGCGACCAATAACCAAACGCGAACGAAGTCTCGTTCGCGTGGAGTTAGTTATGCTCCGCTAACTAAACTAAACTAGCGGTCGCTAGCGACTGCTGGCGACCGCTAGTTTTAAATAAATATAAACTAGTGCTTGACTGCAATCCCGCTTGGTAAGTAGTGATGCAATCGTTGATGGTAAAGCGCACAAGTTTATTAAGCCTATTCACTTAAAAATCTTAGTGAGTAGAAAGGAAGACGGCAGTTGAGTGAGGTGATGCAATGTTAAACCCAACAACACGACCAACGATGCTGCGCCACAGGGAGATTAATCTGGAGACCATCCACGATCAAATTCCCGACACAACATTTGGCGCATCGTACCCGGCACACATCACAACATAACTGCTCAGACCCGTCCTCCGTACGGCTTTACCAGACATCATGCCGGAACACGACGAATCGCTTGGCGGCAAGACCTTGATTCATTGCAGTGATTCATATATAAACAACCGAGCCTGCTAGTAATCATTTTCAGGCCGTTGTTGGAGCTGTCCCCAACTTGTTATATTGTCACATAGTTATAAGCATTATACTATAATATAAAGAGAGAAAAGCAAGAAAAACAAGGGCTCTGACAATGTCAGAGGACACACAGGCGAATTATAATAAAAAAAACACAGACTGTTCGTCATATAAAAGGATTCAGTAGACAGTACAAAGAAAAGTACTGAGCTGATCGTGGGTAAGGTGTTCTAGGATCTTGGAGAGTTTTTTTTTTTGGGTGGAAATCCTCATAGGATGTCCGCCGCCCTGGGATGGGCGACGGGGTCTGTCAGACTTTTACTGACTAAAAACACCCCGGTGCTTCTTCTATCACGAGCGCGCGTAGGACTGTGGGAGTCTGAACTCTTCCACGGCTTCTGGAGATATCTTGGAGAGAATATTACAACTTTATTCAGAACTCATAGTTGTTTTCATTTTAAAATAATTGCAGCTTGCTGACTTAAAAACCATCTGATTTGGAATCTGTAAAATGTGCTCATAATTTAGAGCGTGATATGATGGCTAGATGAGAGCCCCTTCACGAATGCTCTACATATTGCTAATTAGAACAGCCGCAGAGAGAACTTGCAGCGGATTTTATTTTGTAGCTGCTTAAATGTTGGATAATGAATGAGGATACTAAAGCGCTGGTCGAGTACGAGCATAGTGATGAGTACACGTGACTCGAGTACTTTCATTTTCAATGATCATCAATTTCATTACATTTTATGGTTTATCTGAAAACTCAGGTTGTATTAGATATTCACGTGATCATATCGAATCATTTTATGGCGTAACACAAGTTCAGAGGATGTTACAAAATATTCTTAATTAAATTATATAATTATATTTCAGTGTAATTAAATAATTATAACCATATGAGGTGTGAAAATGTATTAGAGGACTACGAAACAATTATTCAGTTTAATTACATTGTCATTTAAAATATGAATAGTCATTTCATTACACATTAAAATTAGTCCTGATCTAATAAATATTATTTAGAATAGCAATTGCCAGGAAATTAATAATGTGTAATGTTATTTCGCTAGTGGTGGCGTGTGTGTTATATCATTAAGTTCCCTTTGTCGTCCCAAAGTGTTAGAGCTAAATGGTGGTGATCCATGCATCATGTCCGTGAACGGGCGCCGCCCGTCAGGGTTTCCGTGTTCTCCTAGCTGCCACGGCCCATTTTAATTTATTTCTGAATTGTTTTTATGTTTTCTATAACGGATGCTTTTAACGCGCACGTCTCTCTGTATCTGTATGGATAACTAGCTGCGCCGCGCGGTTTCACCCGCGTAGGTTTCGATAATTATGTTTTTATATGCTCCACTCATATTGGTCGCACCGTGATGTTATATAGCCTAAAGCATTCCTGGATTAATGAGCTGTTCAACGCAGAAATATTTTTTTCAAATAGGACAGGTAGTTTCTGAGATTAGCACGTTCACACAAACAATCAAACTCTTCAGCTTTTGTATTAGTATAGAGTATAAGATTTGAACAGGAATAATGAAATCAAATATTTTGTAGAATTTTTATGATTTCAAAGAGTGTCCATAAATTTTTTTGCTCAGCACCTTAGAATAGGTAACTAATTTTATGTTTCCGACTGACCGATCCCTTGACAATTGCAAAGTGCCTTTAATAATGAATTAATACACAAAATATTTCCTTTAATTAAAATACCAGATCTTTTTGACGAAGAAGCCTTGTTACATCTACGTTATTACCGTCAATGATGGAGGCTCTTTTATGACACCCTAAACAAAAATATATTCTAAACGAAATGCCAATGCAATGCCTTTTCTCAGAATAATAAAACTCAAACACATTTTAGTATGTATTGCTTTGTAATGAAACAGAATCAATAAACATATAAACATGAATCACATGGGGTCGTACTGTAGTTTGTAGTAGGGGTGTTACGGATATTAGCATCCGCAACAACAAATGCGGAATATTCGTATCAATTTTTACCCGACTACGGCAAAGCAAAAGGAGGGTTATGATTTTGACAGGCTATGTATGTATGTAGGTATGTATGTATGTATGTATGTATGTATGTATGTATGTTCATCTGTTCCCTCGTAACTTCTAAACTACTTATCAGAATTCGACAAATGGCATATCATTAGAAGCGTCTTAATTGTCCGCTAGTTATAGGCTATAAAGGGTTTCACAAAATCTACTGTGGCCCCCTCTAGCGGACAAAACATACAGAGTAAAAAAATAAAGTTAAGATAAATATGCCGTGTTTGGTATCATTTCAAAGCGCTTTACTTGTACATTTTGAATATATATATATTGCTAGCATTTGCTCGTGACTTTACCTGTATTCATGGGCTGGTTGCATATAATTCACATCTTTTCGTTCATAGCTTCTTTACTACTTATCAGAATAAGACCACTGTAGTACCATTAGAAGGGCCTTGATATTCTGTTAGTTATGAGCTATAAAGTTTGTTTGTTGTATTGCGCCCTCTAGCGGACAAAAAGTTCTATGTTAATATAAAATTAAAATAAATATACCGTGTTTGGTATCACGTGAAAGAGCTTCACGAGTACTTTATGCTTGTACATAATTACAAGAATGCTTAAATGATGTTAAATATGAGCGATAAGAGTAAAGCGCGGATCACGGGAACTGTGAATCGCTTTATGCAATGCAGAGCAGTGTGAACATTAATAGAATATGTGATGCACTAATGAAAACGACTTAAGCTGGGAGTAACTCCACGCAGTGAAGGCGGAAATAGTTTGATAACTGGCTAAAACTCCCATAAAAATGTCCTCTGCACTATATGCCTTCGGGCTTATCTTGTGACATCTGAATCCGTATTCGCATCCGCATGAAATTTATGGAGATCTTTAACTGATGGGAATTTATAACTGCAACAGGTAATGAAAGTGAGCGGGGTCAGTGTGGCGCTTTTGGGAACCCGTGTATTATTTATTTGCTATGTCTGATCGTTGACAAAAATCCGCAAGCAAAAATTTTTGCATCCGTAACAACCCTAGTCCCTAGAGACGTGAGTAGGCAGATATATACAGATTGGTTCCGAACGTTCGTATCTCAAGGGAGAAGGGATAAAGACATGAGCTATTTGCATTCGAGATGTTTTTTAGACTTCAGGTAAGGGCTCTCTATAGACGAGATAATGGAAATCCAATCTTTAATATACTACAATAAATGTGAAAGTTTGGGTACTTAGGTGTTGGTTATCAAATCACACACACATGGCTGAAAGGATTTGAATGAAATTGAGCACAGAAAAGTTTTACAGACTGTTAACACATCGGATACTTTTTTGCTCGTTAGTGCGTTTCCGAGCGATATTTTTTTTTTTTATCCATACTAATATTATAAATGCGAAAGTAACTCTGTCTGTCTGTCGGTCTGTCTGTCGGTCTGTCTGTCGGTCTGTCTGTCTGTCTGTCTGTTACGCTTTCCCGCTTAAACCTCTCAACCGATTTTGATGAAATTTGGCACAGACAATCTTTAGACCCTGAGAAAGAACATAGGCTACCTTTTATCCCGGAAAAAAATTGATGTTCCCGAGGGAAATCTAAAAAGCGCGATATAACCGAACTCCACGCGGGCGAAGCCGCGGGCGGAAAGCTAGTTAGTTATAAAATAGTGCTTGACTGCAATCCCGCCCGATGGTAAGCAGTGATGCAACCGTTGATGGTAAAACGCACTAGCTTATTAAGCCTATTCACTCAAAAAAACTCAGTGAATAGGAAGGAAGACGGACGGACGGACGGACGGACTAAGCCCCGGGCATAAGCACATGAGTGTTTTGGAATTCAAAGGAAAATGTCTAGCAAAACACAGGTCGTGTTTTGCTAGACATTTTCCTTTCTTTCAACCAGTTATACTTACCTAATCTATGAACGAATAACAGGGTTGCTTTCAGTTTTCTGAAGGCTGACGATGTGTCTTTTGTCTGATGTAAGCAGTAATGATAATCGTAAAAAAATATATAGGATGGACATAGCGAGGCTTATCTATGTCGTATGTTAGACACAACTGTAATTTTTTTTTTTTTAATTGTTATAAACTAGTGCTTGACTGCAATCCCGCCTGATGGTAAGCAGTGATGCAATCGTTGATGGTAAAGCACACTAGCTTATTAAGCCTATTCACTCAAAAAAAACTGAGTGAATAGGAAGGAAAACGGCAGTTGAGCGAGGTGATGCAATGTTTAACCCAACAACACGACCAACGATGCTGCGCCAGAGGATGATCTGGAGAGCCTTCACGACCAAACTCCCGACACAACAACATTAGGCACATCGTACCCGGCACACATCGCAACACAACTGCTCAGACCCGTTCTCCGTACGGCTTCACCAGACATCATGCCGGAACACGACGAATCGCTTGGCGGCAAGACTTTGTCTGGTGGGTGGTAACTTATGCCGGCTAATAATAATAATTGCTTTATTACTGTCACTTGGAATCATTTTAAAGCATATTGCTAGTCCATTGCCCCATATGTTCGAAAAATGTGTTTGCTCAACAACGTAAATGACGCAAGTCGTTGAACTGTCAAAATGAAACCCATTGCTACTGATAATGTGTTACACAATTACTATGCTGGCATGTTTGACCTCATCAATCTCAGAAGTCAGTGCATATTAATGTAATGACTTTTACTAGCTAAAACACACCCGTATGTATTCCTTCATTTGTGTTCACTTTTGAAAAACCAGAAGCCCTGACAGGCTTCGATAGACCTAGCGGGACCCCGTCCTTATGCGCTGATAAATCTTTAGGCCTTGCAAATAAAAAAAAAAAACGCTACTACCCCGATTTCATCCAGATACGATTCGATCCAAGGGAGTATTCGGATAAAACTACTTATCTTATATCTTAATCTTGGTTATAACCATCTCAGTGCCAAATTTTTAACTGAATCCTTGCAGTAGTTTATATTATACTAGCTTTCCGCCCACGGCTTCGCCCGCGTGGAGTTCGGTTATATCGCGCTTTTTAGATTTCCCTCGAAAATATCAATTTTTTCGGGGATAAAAGGTAGCCATGTTCTTTCTCAGGGTCTAAAGATTATCTGTGCCAAATTTCATCAAAATCGGTTAGGAGGTTTAAGCGGGAAAGCGTAACAGACAGACAGACAGAGTTACTTTCGGATTTATAATATTAGTATGGAAGTATGGATTAACGAGTAATAAACATCATACGACAATACATACAAACATTCGCGTTTAAAATACATATAACGTAGTAGAATTGTTTTACTCAAAGAACGTGAACCGGTTCAAATTGTACGCCAGACTAATTAGCTCCTGTACCTAACAATTAGTAACGACTTAAAGTACTGTTTAAACTACTACGAATAGAGAAATGCTTTGTACTACGCTACGAGAAATACCGAAATAATTAACAGCTTGTACGTGTAGTAAATTTTAAATACCGCTAAATGTACTGGGAAAGAGTTACACTGTTCTTGAAAATGATTCGAAGACCTACCGGGCGAGGGCCTGTTAAGGTTACTCTAATTGTAACGAAGTACATAAATATAGGTAGAAGAATTTATTCAAAATGAATGGTTCTTCAGTACGGATTTCATAATTCAGTAATTATCATCATCATCATCTAATTCTTTATCGTCCCACTGCTGGGCACAGGTCTCCTCTCATAAGGAGAAGAATTGAGCGTAATTACCACGTTTGCTCAATGTGGGTTCGCGATTTCAGACTTAAAGTCCAGGTTTCCTCAAGATTGTTTCCTTCACCTTCAGTCATGACTGAAGCCATTGTATACCTCAATTAAATTAAAAAGTAGAAAATTACAAGTCCTCATACATTTATAAATCTGCAAGTGAAGATACAAAGACCAACCATCCACCTTATCACGTGGTCAATCGTTCCCGCCATTGATTGGTTGGTTTGGTATTCGATTTCGCTTCGCTACGAAGCGATGTTACATTGGCTAGGGCCGCAGGTTTCCTCAAGATGTTTTACTTCACTTTAAATCTCATTCATTGGTGTCCAAGATATACTTAGAAGTTAGAAAGTACATATAACTTAGAAAAGTTACATTGGTACTTGCCTGACCTGGAGTCGAGCCCGCAAACTCATACTTGAGAGGCTGGTGTTTTAACCACTAGGCCACCACGACTGTCAAAGGTCTTCTGACTGCCTGACTGGAATTCAGTAATACGTAAACGTAAAAAAGTCGGCGCAATTTTTTTCCCAGCTTAAATGAATATAGCGTATACCTATACCTAATCCTACTAATATTATAAAGGCGAAAGTTTGTAAGTATGGATGTATGGATGTTTGTTACTCTTTCACATAAAAACTACTGAATGGATTTGGTTGAAATTTGGCACAGGGGTAGATAATAGTCTGGAATAACACATAGGTTACTTTTTATCCCGGAAAAATATGCAGTTCCCGTGGGATACGAAAAATATTAGTCCACGCGGGCGGAGCCGCGGGCGAAAGCTAGTGTGCCTATATATATAGAAATCACAAGTGTCATTCTTTATCTCATCGCCACTGCTCACAAAACGGTGAAGGGAAGCACTGTGAGGAAACCGACGTATCCTAGAACCATTAATTTAAAGACTGGGAATGTAACCCAACCAACACTGGCCCCGCGTCGTGAATTACGGCCCAATCCCCAAAAGTTACCAAAATGTTTGAAGGTTTACGATTTAAAATTATGTTTTCATAAACCTAGGGATACACGTTACACGCACCGTCATTATCATGTTTCGTCAAGTCGGGATTAAGGCAAATTAATTTTAGTGGTGATATGATATACCTACCTACTTAAATAGTAGCCGCATCATCGGTCTGATGATGCGGCTACAGTAGGTAGCATATATTTACGCATATTTATAACATGACGATCGCATGAGTAATGCCGATTATTTTTAAATGGATATTGAGTATATAATGATTTATATTGTATTTTATTATTTACCAGCTTTCCGGCCGCGGCTACGCCCGCGTGGGATTCGCTATTCTAAAATAGCGCGATATAAACGCACTATTTTAGATTCCTCATTTTCGGGGATTAATTATCGTATCATTTAGCTTCTTTACATGTGCATATTCGTTTGCAATGTATTACCTTGTTTTAAACGACACACAGCCCCATTTATCACCGAACTGATATGAAGCTAACAATGTTTGTGTTTTCCATCGGGAATATAATTTTTTTCCGGGATAAAAAGGGCTATTACTTAATCCGGACTTCTAAGTTTACGTCTGCAAAATTTCAAAATAATCGGTTCAGCAGTTACGGCATGACAGCGGAACAAACAAACTCACTTTCCGATTTATAAAATTAGTACGGATACAAAATTATGTCGAAGATCTTTTGTAGTAGTTCCAGTCTTCATCACGTTTCTGCATCAACCTTATATTATACAAGTCTCGTGATCCCTTTTGCTCTTAAACCGGGGTGCCGAGTAAGTACTCGGCACCCCAGTCAATATATTATTTCAAAGAGTTCCTCTGAATAGTATTCCAGAGGAACTCTTTAATAATTATACTAATTAGTTTTATCAATGTGCGAATCTACAGAACTATCAGTAATATTTTAAAATTCTTTTTGCGTTTGATAACGTCATACCGAGTCAAGGCAGGGCGAAATAAAACCACAGCTGGACCATGCGATGTGACAGGATAGATCGGATAAACAAGAAAGTTGCGGTAGAAGATAGTAGTAGATGTCTTGCAAATAAGTAACCTAATTTGTTTAACTCGTCAATTGCATTTAGAAATAATCATAAACGTTGCTTGAAGTTAACTAGTGATTAGCGATTGTTTAAACATACCTTTTAGACGTGTGCACGTCATTTGCTTTAATTATCGTTTATGAATAAACCCACTATACACTATAGTGTTTATTCATAAACGATGATCAAATTAAAAACGATAAAATGTCAAAATGTATGGTTAAGGAATCGCTAATCACTAGTTAACTTTAAACTTCACTTCTTATAGGTGAATATTTGTACGCCGGATATACATGCTTAATAACTTTCTAACAGTATTCAGAAAAATACATGTATTATAATCTATTATTTTTCTTTTTATAATTCGATTGTTTGTATTAGGGTTGTAACGGAAGGCTTGTTAGCGGAGGCGGAAGCGGATGCAGGAGGCGACGAGTCACCCTCGCGGATGCGGAGGTTAACGGAGCGGAGGTGGAGGTGAAAAGATACATATAGACAAAATGAAATTTATGAATTAATTAAAACAAAATTTTTATTTTAAATACGTACATTAATAGTAGCATACTTGGCAAAAAAATATTACCTTCTTGTAATGAAAATTAAGGAGAAACAAATTGTGTGTTTGCCGCATTCCCGCCTCGCACTAGTTGATTCTTGACCATTTCGCGCTTAAAACGCGGCCGGACTATTTATTTATTGCATAAATAAAATAAACCTCCGTTATAACTCCGCTAAAAATTGTGCGGAGACGGAGGCGGAAGCGAAGATACGATTTCTTGCGGAACTTCCGCAGTAACGGAAGCAGGCGAAGCTCCGTTACAACCCTAGTTTGTATTAAACAAACATTATTCTGATAATCTTACTGTCTGTAAAGTATTTCATTTGAATAAATGCTTTGAGTTGCTTTGAGTTGTATTACTTTTGAGCATCTCAGTGAAATTCAATATCTTTCCTAGAAAGTATTTGATCCGTTTGTTGTGTTTGGTTGTAACTTTTACAAGAATACGTGTGATCATTTTAACCAAATATAGCATACTAGCTTTCCGCCCGCGGCTTCGCCCGCGTGGAGTTCGGTTATATCGCGCTTTTTAGATTTCCCTCGGGAATATCAATTTTTTCCGGGATAAAACGTAGCCTATGTTCTTTCTCAGGGTCTAAAGATTGTCTGTGCCAAATTTAATCAAAATCGGTTGAGAAGTTTAAGCGGGAAAGCGTAACAGACAGACAGACAGACAGACAGACCGACAGACAGACAGAGTTACTTTCGCAGTATGGATAGATAGAAAATGACCTGGATTAGGACAAAGATTCTTTCCATCCCAACATTTACAGGGTTTCACTTAACAATGTGAAACTGCGAGGTGCAGCTAGTACCTACGTAATAAATTAATAGACCTACACTATACAAATCGAATCAAATCAATCAGGTATATTAAATAAATCAACATTTAAACGAAATCGAGTCCTATGCAGGTGAAATTGCAAAGCGAAGTTAACAGCTATGTATTAATTTCTAAAGCAAATAATCTTTGCTTTATGCCAAGATGAATTGATAATGGAATCTCAAAGCTCCCTGTGGTATCAATGCCTCGGCAGTGATTGTGTGTGAACCAATTCATTCGAACTCGAACAGACAGCTGTTTATGCTAGCCATCCAAAAGTAAAAATAATAAACTTGTGTTCCTGACTAGAAAACATTAGATACCTTTTCCAGAATTATAATATTTAAAGTGAAATAGAAAAAGCATGTTACATCGAATCTGAAGCTTCAATTGTTAGCAGTATATCCTTTATTTGGTTATAAATAATATTTTGAAATATTAGAATATAAAATGTAAAAAATAGTTGTCCGCCGGTACCAGTAACTGACCAAGCTCCTCTGAGGAACCTCATGACGATGCCAGCCGTGTCCAGACGTACCCTATCTGAAGCAAGCCAGGTCCGGTTCTAATCCAATCAGATCAGACCCTATCTGATCCAGCTACCCAACGAGAGCTGCCTCAGGCGTTGATCGAGGCTCTTGGTTATTAAGAAATTGGTTGTCATGACTATGGGCACAATTATCGCTGAGTCCAATTGTTACTAATATTGTTAATGGTCGCATTACTATCAAGGAATATATTTTATTAATGGTCTTCACAAAAAATAATAGAGTTATTGTTGCCTAGAATCTTATCCTATAGCTTTCCTCAAGAATTGAGCTACCAAGTATTAAATCAGAATTTATCAAGTATGACCGGCCGGCGGTTCTAGAGATGTACGTTTAAACCACCTCTTCAGTTTTATTATAACTAGGGATAGGTAGGGGTCAGGCATTCCAACTTCTATAGGTAATATCCACAAACCGCTGGAAATTCCAAAAAATATAACGTTCCAGTTAACATAATTTTCCACCATTTTCTTATTTCTCGCACAAACATGTTTACCTAAGAGAATATTTTAAATCTTGTGAACATGTTTTGCCTCGTGTAAAGTAGAATTATTATCCAAGAGTTTCCGTCCCGCAAATATGGTTAGGTGAAATTGCTGCCATGTGATACGAAGAGGCACTTCATTACCTCACCACACCACGATGACGTTACTACAAAGATTATTAAATAATATGCACTAAGTAAGGCAATGTTGCGTGTAATATTAATTTTAATAAAAACTTTTTAACAAAAAACCGACTTCCAAAAAGCACTACAAAGTGAAAAATAACTAATTTCGGAAGTCAGTGTCTTTGGTTTTGCATATTCGTTTTTGACACCGACTTCCGAAATTAGTTATTTTTTACTTTGTAGTGCTTTTTGGAAGTCGGTTGTTTTTTTGTAAAAAAGTTTTTATTTTACACTTTTTAGTTGTTAAAAGTAGGTACTATGTATTCAGTTGCATCCGGTCAGACTGGAAGCTGACGCAAATATAGTTGGGAAACAACGTAATTTTGTTTACTTTAATTTTTACCCGTATGTATTATCTCAACTGCCTATGGTCTTCATCATCAAATTTACCGCAGACCATTATTTTAACCCAATGGGTGCAAAGGTCTCATCAATATAAATGAATTAAGTCCAACCACAAAGTAGCTACTGTAAACCGTTGAGGAGTTCCCGGAACTGGCCTCTGTCTTCATCATCAGAGCTCTTATGACAGTCACAAACCATCTAGGTGTAAAGTTCTTATCAATACAAATTAATCGAGCCCAAACACAAGGTAGCCGCTGTGAATTGTTGAGGAGTTCCTTCGACTGTCTCCCGGCTCCATCATCAGATCTACTCCAGACCTTTATTAAATTGTAGTGCTTTAAAATACTTAATGAAAATGCTAAGAAATGCACTAGTCGCCTGCAATTTTTGAAAGATCCCCTTGTTTTCTCTGGTCTTCCACCATCAAACCCTGATATCCTTATCATGGGACCACCTTGGGATCGTCTTCTTTCCAACTGTAAAAGAATTATCAAAATCGGTTCATAAACCACGAAGTTATGCGTGAACAAACATAAAAAAAGCATATATACGGTCGAATTGAGTAACCTCCTCCTTTTTGAAGTCGGTTAAAAAGCACAAACATGTACTTTTTCTTAGAGATCGTTTTTCCTATAAGGTGGATGGTTGGTCTTTGTATCTTCACTTGCAGATTTATAAATGTATGAGGACTTGTAATTTTTTACTTTTTAATTTAAATGGGGTATACAATGGCTTCAGTCATGACTGAAGGTGAAGGAAAAAATCTTGAGGAAACCTGGACTTTAAGTCTGAAATCGCCAACCCACATTGAGCAAGCGTGGTAATTACGCTCAATCCTTCTCTGTATGTGAGGAGACCTGTGCACAGCAGTGGGACGATAAAAGGTTGATGATGATGATACAATGGCTTATATGGTGCTTAGTATTTTTGCAGGATTTGATTTAGCAAGAAGTCAATTGGTTTTGCACCCAAAAAGAGGGGTTAGACACCTCATTTTTATAAATTTTCTGCAACCGCTTACAAATAAATAATAAAAACCCGCTTTAATGAAAGTTAACTAACAAGCAAAATAATTGTTAATATACTAAGTAATAAATACTATTATCATCTCGTTTCAAGGAACGTTCACGTTTGTAACCAGCGTATCTCATTGTAAGTGAATGTATTCTATTTTTGAGAAATACATGTCTTAAACCATATTATTTTGAAAATAATATATACAAAGATCTAAGTAGTAACAAAAATATCGTAATTCGAATGAAATAAAATACACATCATCATCATCACCCTATAGCAGTCCACTGCTGGACATAGGCCCACCTATAGTTACTACCTAGCGATCTAGGTGGGATACCTTACGTTTACCAATTCGCGGTTTCCACTGAAGAACACGTCTACTCCAACAAAATCCTTGTATATGTGTCCTAAATACGGATAGATGATCCGTATTTAGGACACATATAGGTACAAGGATTTCACTGTAGCTAAATGGATTTATCCTTACGTCTCTCAGTGATAGGCCATAATATCGGCTGCCGTCAGAAGTTACCAACCATCAGACAAAGTCTGGCCGCCAAACGATTCGTCGTGTTCCGGCATGATGTCTGGTGAAGTAAAACCGCAGGACGCAGCTTGTGTAGAATTATTTGGTATACTTCATCCAATTATAAATAAATCAATCAAGATACAAGATATCTTAATAATAATCCAATCCCTTATTAATAATATCAAATACTTGAACAACCCATTGTATTCGTAAGAATTCGATTTTGCTCAATTTCCCTCTCACCGTATTTCTATAAAATGTAATATATTCTCTATGTCCTTGTCTTTCCAAGTACTGTTTGGAAATATTAATTTGATTGATGTTCAGGGGTTAATATTAACTTTATTCCGTTGCTTTATTTGTCCGAATCAGGGAATATTGCAATAATAATGGGACTCTATAAACAACACTACTTTTAGTATAACGTTATGATCCTTTTTAGGGTTCGATTCCAGGTCAGGCAAGTACTAATGTAACTTTTCTAAAGTTATATGTACTTTCTAAGTATATCTTGGACACCAATGACTGAAGGTGAAGGAAAACATCTTGAGGAAACCTGGACTTTAAGTCTGAAATCGCCAACCCGCATTGAGCAAGCGTGATGATTACGCTCAATCCTTCTCTGTACGAGAAGAGACCTGTGCCCAGCAGTGGGACGATAAAAAAAAATGTTGATGATGAAAGTTAATATTTGTTTACAAACTATAAACTACAAAGTATTAAAATATAAATATAATAACCACTAATATTATAAACAGGAAAGATTTGTATTTTTGTATGTAACGAATAAACTCAAAAATTACTGGACCGATTTTACTCATTCTTTTTTCATTAGAAAGGCACATTAGCCACGAGTAACATAGGTTAAATTTTATTTTGGAATAAAATAGGGTTCCGTAAGATATTTGGGTTTTTTCAACACAAGGTGTAACAAATCAATCAGAAAAGTTGCTTATTTTGCGTACGCTGCCTAAACTATAAAAGACAGAACCATAAAATGTCCTAATTAATTGTAGATCTTATAAATATCTACAAAAACGTTAAAAATAGGTGTTAATAGAAAAGTGTAATAAAAAGTGTTTGTTGTGCCTCACTCGACATAGATAGGTATAGACCTATATATGTCGAGTGAGGCACAACAAACACTTGTTTATTTAAAATCTTGTTTTTCTTTGTACTACATTTAAACGCAATTATTTTACTCGTGATATTAATCCTTCTTAAAACGGATTTTGATGCGATTTTTTTAAATAGATAGGGATGCACCCCTGCGAAGCCGGGGCGGGTCGCTAGTAGAACATATAATACATACTTAAACACCGTGTCGAAATAATCCTCCGCACACTGTCGACTGGTAATGTACCCAAGAGACTGACGGCATACAAATGTGTAATGCTTTTTATTTACCCTTTTAGAAAACACTGTGTGATGAAATGAGCTGGCACTAAAAGCACAGAACGGTGTACTTTTTCAAGTAAATATTTTTTATTACATTCTTACAAAATACTTTGGGCATTTAGTTCGACAATACTTCCTAACAACAAACAAAGAGAGGAAAGAAAAGCTTTGTATGTTAAGAAGTTTTAATTGCGGTTTTTCAATAAATTGATTCTTTGATCGTTAAAACTCTTCAAATAACCAATTATGTGCTTCCGTGGCCCATTTGTTAAGGACGACAACAAGATTATTTCAAATATTGGTAAAATATATTTAAGACTAGCTTTCCGCCCGCGGCTTCTCCCGCGTGGAATTCGGTTTTAACGCGCTTTATAGATATTCTCTCGAGGAATATTTTTTTTTCAATAAAAGGTAGCCTATGTTCTTTCTCACGGTCTAAAGATTGTCTGTGCCAAATTTCATCTAAATCGGTTGAGAGGTTTAAGCGGGAAAACGTAACAGACAGACAGACAGACCGACAGACAGACAGACAGAGTTACTTTCGCATTTATAATATTAGTATGGATGACTATGGCAATTTAAAATTTATTATTCCATGACTGAAATGGGATTATTAAATACTTCGAATGCCAGTGGTGTTACAGAAATAAACCGTTAATAAGCGATAATCCAGACCGCTTGTTTTTACATAACCGCTCGATTGCTTGCAAAAATAAAAAAGGTGCCGAACTTTGCTCGGCGCACTCCGTCGCATAATGCGCTGTGACATGTCATAACAAAATCTTAATTTACTACCGACTGGATAGGTTTTATATTAAAAAAATAACTATATTAGGTAGCCAATGAGTTATACAATAAATATTAGTCAATTCTTTCTCGAGTTTTAATATAATTATATTTATAAATAACTAGAAAATTTGAGAACAAGCATATTGTCTACTTCTAGTAAAAAATACGGTTTTATAGCGAAACAAGATCGACAAGTGTACTTTTTTTTTTAATTTTCATAAAGTATTATAGTTACTTTATCGTTTTAATCTATATATATAAAAATGAATTGCTGTTCGTTAGTCTCGCTAAAACTCGAGAACGGCTGGGCCGATTGAGCTGATTTTGGTTTTAAAATGTTTGTCGTAGTCCAGGGTAGGTCTAAACGGTGAGAAAGTAAGGAAAAAATGATTTAATAATAATGATGTATGAGCTTCATTGTTTTTACTTCTTCTCTACACTTTAGTGCTACCCTGGTACCCTGCACCTCCAAAAAGGAGACAAAATAAAACTCACTTACAAGAGCAATGGGAGAATGGCAATGATAAATGTCACAACAATACAATATTAGTTTGAAGTTGAAGTTGGCTTTGTGGCTTTTTATTAGAAACTTTAAACCGGCAGAGAGTATTTCTTGCTTTAAACGAATGCATCAACGGCTGAGACTTTTTTTATGTACGGTGTATGGTACAAGGGTAGCACAAAAGTGTAGAGTCGAAACAATAAAGCTCATTCATCATTATTAATCTAATATTACATCGATGAAGTTATTTTGCCTACTTTGAGGAGTTGCAAGGTACCAGGATCGCAAAAAAGTGTAGGAGAAGTCGAAACAATGAAGTTCATTCATTCACACAGGAACAACAGGAACGGGATAAAAAGGATATCCTATATCCTTCTCCCAGTTCTTAGCTACCTCCCTACCAATTTTCAGCCAAATCGGTTCAGCCGTTCTTAAGTTATAAATAGTGTAACTAACACGACTTTCTTCTATATATATACAGATTATCCTAATTTAAAATAGTAGTAGTAGTAAATAAGATCATGTCATATTGCCTTTAGGGCGGAACAAAGTTCGCCGGGACACTTTTGTGCTACCCTGGTACATAGCACCTCTACAAACTAGGCACAATAAAAGTTCTTTGATGTAATTATTATGGTTTAATGATGAATGAGCTTCACTGTTTCGGCTTCTCCTACACTTTTGTGCTGCCCTGGTACCTTACACCTCCACAAAGTAGAGCAAATCAAATTTCTTCTATGTATTAGTGATTTAATGATGAACGCAAAGCCGATTACAAAGTGAAGGAAAACATTTTAAGGAACCCTGGCCTTTTTTTTGTAAGTCTGAAATCGCCAACCCGCATTGAGCAAGCGTGGTGATTACGCTCAGTCGTTCTCCTCTCTAGCTATCCCCAGCAGGGGGACGATAAAAAAAGGCTGATGATGATGATGATGAGCTTCATTGTTTCGATTTCTCCTACCTTTTGTGCTGCCCTAATTATCCAAATTTAAAAACTAAAAAATAAGATCATGTGATATGTATTGCCTTTAAGGCGGAACAAAGTTCGCCGGGTCAGCTAGCGGGTCTTCTAGCTGACCTTGCGAACTTTGTTCCTCCTTAAAAGCAATATGACATGATCTTATTTACTACTTTTTAAATTAGGATAATCTATATATATATAAAAGAAGTGTTAGTTACACTATTCATAACTCAAGAACGGCTGAACCGATTTGGCTGAAAATTGGTAGGGAGGTAGCTAAGAACTGGGAGAAGGATATAGGATATCCTTTTTAACCCGTTCCAGTCATTCCTGTGTGAATGAATGAACTTCATTGTTTCGGCTTCTCCTACATTTTTGTGCTACCCTGGTACCTTGCACCTCCTCAAAGTAGGCAAAATAAAACTTCATCCATGTAATATTAGATTAATAATGATGAATGAGCTTCATTGTTTCGACTTCTCCTACACTTTTGTGCTACCCTGGTACCATACACCGTACATCTTTAAAAAAAAGTCTCACCCGTTGATGCATTCGGTTAAAGCAAGAAATCCATACTAATATTATAAATGCGAAAGTAACTCTGTCTGTCTATCTGTATGTCTGTCTGTCTGTTACGCTTTCCCGCTTAAACCCCTCAACCGATTTTGATGAAATTTGGCACAGACAATCTTTAGACCCTGAGAAAGAACATAGACTACCTTTTATCCCGGAAAAGTTAGATGTTCCCGAGGGAAATCTGAAAAGCGCGATATAACCGAACTCCACGCGGGCGAAGCCGCGGGCGGAAAGCTAGTCAAAAATAAATCCAGAAAAGACTTAATAATTTGGTAAAAAAAAAATGTGAAACCGAGCAATAACTTTGCGGGCTGCGTAATTCACTGTCAAATTGCAATATGTAATCAAAGTAAATTTTATACCATAACCATAAGTCATAGGACAAAAATATTAGTATGATCTTGTAGGTTGATTACCGATCTTTAATTTTGTATAAAAATATATACACAAATACACAGTTTTTTAATCATAATCTTTAAATAAAGAGAGCTGGTGCGCAAATTTGGGAAAAATTACATATCATATTTAGGTGAAGATTACAGAAGACTTTAATATTACCTTTATTTGGATAAAGGTATAAATAGAATCGGTAAATCATGTAGTTTCTAAAAATATACGACACTATTATTAAATAATAATATTATAATTACTACGAAACAAAATACTTACGCAGATTGAGTTCCTAACAATGCACATTTTTGCTAGCGAACCATTTAAAATGCAAAAAAAAGCAAGATGGCCGCCTATCACATCTGGCGCTAGCGCTAGGGTTGCGTCGTACTAATTTTACTGTCGGGTTATTTAATAAAATACCTTTTTTATTTAGCTTATTTTGTACATAAATTATGAGTAAGTACAATAATATAATACATAATGTTTGTAAAAAAATAAACTAAAGTAAACATGATACATATATTTATATAACATTGTTTTAATAAAATTTAATACAAATACATAAATAAGTTTGCGATGCGATAGGATCCAGGTTTTCCGTTTCTGGTCTCATCGCTTGCCCTTTGACCCTTCCTCGTCTTTCACTTCCTTTTCCCCTACCTCCCCTTTTACTTCCCTTTCCCCCTCTTCCACTTTCTCCCCGTTGCCCTCTTCGTCTACTAGCACAATAGCGCCACCACCACTTACAGAACCAACACACACCAATAAACTACAATATGTAATAAAATGTACCATGTAATTATTAATTAATTAATGAATCAAATAATAAGTATTGCCCAAAAATCGTTCTAATAAAAAAAAATACAATTTATAATAACATAATGCATGTTTTGTAATAATGACGACCGTATGGCACAGTATAATATTATTAAATTATCAATCAAACTGAAAAACCACTCAAATCTATACATTTCATTTCAACCAAAAAAATATGCGTGAAGACACCGCGTGCGTCAACCCTGACACTAAAACTTCCTTTGCTTCTTGGAAACGATTGTAGCCAGTGCAAGAATTCGTTACTACGTACGTACTTGACGTCAAAATTTACGCAATCCTGTTGTTTTACAAGATATTTTAATGATATTATAGTATTTATGATTAAAGTTGAGTCTTACCTTTACTATTTTATTCATAATTCTCCGGAGTTTTAAGTAATTTCACTATAAATTATCACTTTAAAATATTGTAAACAAACAACAAAAAAGGCGCGTTCGATTCTTTGGATTTTATCACATTTCACATAAAGTATGTATAAATTAAAGTTTAAAATATCAGAGAATATATCTTCTACAATAATTTGGTACCTTAAATTAAATAATAAACAATAAATTTGGATACTTGTGGCATTTTTGATTGGAGCACTCACTAACTTTGATGACAGAAAGTTACAAAATGGTGACTTCAACTTCACTTCAAAATATTAAATAAAATTTAGTCTATGGATGTTGTGAATTTGCGCTCATTCGGCACATGTGTTACTAGTCTATGATTTTAAGAGGTTTCGAAAGGTCTCTAACGTAATATTATTAGAGTTTTAAGTCGTTTAACAAAAATGAAGACACTGCAGCAATTGTTTCCACGAGCAAGGTTCGAATTTTTTGTTTGGAAACGATCGTTCCCAGAAGCAACCGAGCGGATAACATGTTAAATATTGTATTTTATTTAAAATGTAATTTTCAAACAGCATGTAAACGATATTTATGGCTTTAAACGTGAAATATGCACTGAAATTCAATTTCAATTTGGTCACCCGAGAAAAGGAGAAAATTGTAAAGCTTTTCAAACAGAGTTTCCATTGAATTTATGCCGTGAACCGTACTATTTCATTTACGGTAAATATTTTTGATGCTGTGTACTACAAAATTTTCACTTCGACGTTGCTGTTAATTAAAGACGTCGCTCGGTCTAAACACGTATGAAGGTTGTGAAAAGTCACAAGAAGGTTCGTAATGATATGTGAATAGCTACGATAGGAGAAGATAATAAATCTTCTACCTCAGTCTACACTTTCATTCAGGGCTTACCCCGGAATTACAAACAGCCGGGAATAAAAGGATCTCGGGGGAATTGGATGCAAATAGGAATACAAAAGAGCCGCTGATTGGGTAGTTGTTTGCCTGCTTCGTAGGGGAATTGAATTCAACGGAATCTTTCCTTTTGTTGGAGATTCTTTGAAATAATTCTAAAGTAATTGTGTTGTCTCGCCTTCGCTCGGTTTATTTTCCAATTAGTATGATTTTATTCTGCTTCGTGCGATTGCAGGAGATAGTAAAGAGAAACTTTATTGTCACAGGAAGCATTTGTTATAGAGACGACTATGTTATTGTACTTATGTATTTTTTTAAATGCATAAATATGTGAGCGGTCACGCCTTTTATGCCTGGAGACTTTTATTTTGGTAGCAAGTTTTACTTATATTTATATATTTTTTTGCTTTGCTGGTACCTATATTGGCGTCGCTCACTGGCATATGGTAAATAAGTTAATTTAATGTTCTATGTTTTATTACGTTAGTTACTTCGTCACAGCGAAAGAGACAAGAAAGCAGCAGGAAGTGGCGACATGCGGGCGTTTTGGGGGACTATCTCAAGTAATATCAAAAATTTGGATAAACAACTTTGGTTTTTTTTTTAGTTTTACTTTTTCATTTACTTATCTTAACCTTATCTCATTTATGCTGGGGTTGGCTTCTAGTCTAAGCGGATGCACTGAATACCAGTATTTTCCGTGGAGCGATTGGCTATCTGACCTCCACGGCCCTGTTACTGAGTCATTACGATAAGTCTTGGTGAGACTGGCTGAAAGACTTTCAGTCATCTGACTACCCTAAACGACTTGTCAAGGACTGTCATTTAATGACAGCCAGGACGTTGGTCCAACGTAACGTCCAAGCTTTTTGAGGTACGGAGGGGTCAATTCGGTACGATTATTTTACAAACCCATTTATTAGATTGTAATTAAGAGTTAAGAATCTGCAGGGTATTTGCGTAACACACTATCTGTACCAATGGGTTTCATTTTGACAGTTCAACAACATTCATTGAGTTATTTACGTTTTAGAACAGACATATTTTAGAACAGACATATTTTAGAACAGACATATTTTCGAATATATGAAGCAATGGATTGGCAATTTGCTTCGAAATGATTCCAACTAATGGGAATGGCGCCTTACGTAATTAAGGTGCTGCTGGTGTTTTTAATGAAGAATGTAAAAACAACATACTTATTTTAAAGAAATTCACATTCTGTCAATAAAATGTGTATTTAAACTCAGACTTTTGATATTGATTGTCGCTGACTTGAGATTGCAATTTGAATGGAAACGTTATTAGGAGACCCCAGACTCCAAAGTTGAAAGAGCTTCGGATGCGACTGGGATTAACGCTGAGATGAAAGGAAAATTAATATCTAGCGAAAACCGGCAGACGTTAAAAACTGAAGTGAGTATAATTAATACTACTACAGATATTGTCAATATTAAGTGTCTACCTGTTGCCGGTATTAATACAGGCAGACACTTAATATTAACAATATTTGTAGTGGTATACTCACTACACACTTCTGATAACACTCCGATTTTAACTCAAGCGACACAAAGTGGTATAAATTGGTCCTACATCAGTTTTATTACGGGCTGTCAAATATAGCTCGCGCATGCCCAAAATATTCCTGTCTTATTGTGTCTGGCGGTTGTTGGTCCAAATGAGGAGATGACAGACCTCGTCTCACTCGTTATGTCAATTACTTTGCTATTTTAGAACTTACTTGGGTTTTTGCGGTTGAGGTGAGTTAATGTCAAGCATTCTACTATATTAGAGAGATTATCATTTATTGACATACTACCACAAATTATAATCGTCATCATCAACCTTTTATCATCCCACTGCTGGGCACAGGTCTCCTCACATACAGAGAAGGATTGAGCATAATCACCACGCTTGTTCAATGTGGGTTGGCGATTTCAGACTTAAAGTCCAGGTTTCCTCAAGAAGTGTTCCTTCACCTTGTAATCAGTCATTGGTGTCCAAGATATACTTAGAAAGTTATATTGGTATTTGCCTGACCTGGAATCGAACCTGCACATTTATACTTGAGAGGCTGGTGTTTTAACCACCACGACTTATTATACCGCAAATTATAATAACATTTTTCCAAAGAAGTCGGGTGTCAAAAAAAAACGTACGGACGTACGTCGTACGGAGGACGGGTCTGAGCAGTTGTGTTGCGATGTGTGGCGGGTACGATGCGCCAAATGTTGTTGTCTCGGGAGTTTGGTCGTGGAGAGTCTCCAGATCAATCTCCCTCTAGCGCAGCATCGTTTGGTCGTGTTGGTCTTGGGTTTAACATTGCATCACCTCGCTCAACTGCCGTCATCCTTCCTATTCCTAAGTTTTTTAAGTGACTATATAGGCTTAATAAACTAGTGCGCTTTACATCAACGATTGCATCACTGCTTACTATCAGGCGGGATTGCAGTCAAGCACTAGTTTATAATGGTTAAAAAAAAAAAAAAAATTAAAACACCTAGCTTCTTTCTGCTTGCGAGAAGGTCTGTGTATTTTTCTTGCTAATAACTATTTTATAGCTTCTTTATTATTTTCATTACTTGTTAGCATTTTTTCTCACTTTTTAGATTTTTCTCTACCCAAAGGGTGGCCTATAATTAGCCTGTATTTTATGGACCACGGTAGTTAGACAGTTGAAATTTTAACAGATGTAGTACTTATGTTGCAAAGAAATAAGCAAAACAGTATAAAGTAGGTAGTAGTAGACAGCCTCCGTGGCGTAGCGGTAGCGGACGCGGCCGCTGCGCAAGGTGGCGCGGGTTCGATCCCCGCACAGTGCAAGTATTTGTATGCATGAATATGAATATTTGCACTGGTCTGGTCGTGCCTCGGAAAGCACGTTAAGCCGTTGGTCCCGGTTGCCATACGAACATCTAGTGGCAGTTGTTACGGGCTGTTGGAGCCCTCAAAAGTCCAACAATTGGTCTAACTGCAATGCTTCGATGTCGCCTTCGGGTTGTGGAGGTCAGACGGCAGTCGCTTCACGGAAAATATCGAAGTTTAGCCATATCAGCAGTTGGACTGGTAAAGCGGACCCCAGACTCCAAAGCTAAAAGGCTTCGGATGCAACTGGGATTAACGCTGGGATGATGATGAGTATAAAGTAGGTAAATATTTGAAGTACTCACACATATCACACGTAATTTTTATAGATAACTAGCTTTCCGCCCGCGGCTTCGCCCGCGTGGAATTCGGTTATATCGCGCTTTTTAGATTTCCCTCGGGAACATCAAATTTTTCCGGGATAAAAGGTAGCCTATGTTCTTTCCCAGGGTCTAAAGATTGTCTGTGCCAAATTTCATCAAAATCGGTTGAGAGGTTTAAGCGGGAAAGCGTAACAGACAGACAGACAGACAGAGTTACTTTCGCATTTATAATATTAGTATGGATGGTACAGAACCTTTCGTGCGCGAAACTTATTCGCATTGGCCAGTTTTTTTTTCCCGCCCTTATTAGAATAGCCTAGTCTTGCAATAAGAATTTTACAAATACAAACGGTAGATTTAGACGGTAGCCTATACAAACAAACAAACCTTTCATCTTTATTTTCATTAGTATTAAGATTAATTAAATGTATCAAACTACACACATCAAAAGTGTCTAGGGATCAAGCATTTTTATGCGGATTTCTTGAGATTGAGATGTGGCTTTGTAATAAATTTATGATTTTATAAATTTATATGGATCCTTTTTGGTGCATTTCATAATTTGAATCAGGAACTGTGAATCAAATTCGAGTAAAGATGAAAATCAGCTGTCAATATTTTCCCTATAAAAACATACAACGCATTGAAGACATTATTAGTGCTACTGTTTCCCTACTACTGATTAAAACCAATGTTATTATGGAGCGGCGACGTCATTTAAGCAGGGAAGAAATGCTCAGAGCCGTGGGAATGATAGAAGCTGGTTCCCGGCAACGTACTGTGGCTTTAGCTCTGAATACAAGTCAGAGTGTTATCAGTCGACTTTGGACACGTTACCGAAGCACTGGTACCGTGGCTGAGCGCCATGGAGGACGGTATCGCTGCACCACACGGAGACAAGACTGATACATTCAAATCTTAACTCGAAGAGCTCCAACAATAACCGCCATGATGTTAACCGTGAGGCTTCATCACTCTTCAGGGAACTTAATTAGCGACCAAACAGTCAGAAACCGCTTGCATGAAGTGAACCTTCATTCCCGAAGACCGCTACGGGTACCACCTATAGCAATGCACAATCGTAGGATTCGATATCAATGGGCCTTGAACACAGAAATTGGGCAGAAGAACAATGGCGTTTCGTGTGCTTTTCTGATGAGTCTCGTTTTGGTATGAGACCGGATACAAGACGTATACGACACTGGAGAACCCCTGGACGCCAACAGCGATTAAAATCCTGCCAGGAAGTCCATCCTTATAGTGGTGGAACCATCATGGTAAGGGCGGGTATTTGGATCGGCGGAAGAACTGAGTTGATTTGGATCAGAGGCAACCTCAACGCTCAAATTTATGCTGAAACGATTGTATCAGACGTCATCGTTCCTCTACAAGTGCAAATCGGTCCCTTATTTCAGTTAATGCATGATAATGCACGACCGCACACCGCAAGAGTTGTAAGACAGACTCTCGCCGCAGCTAACATCAATGTCCCGCCCTGGCCTGCTCAGTCGCCAGACTTGAACCCGATTGAGCATGCATGGGATATGCTACAGAGAAGAGCTCTGCCGAATATGGAGGGTATCCAGTCGCAAGAAGACCTTTTTTTGTTGTTGCAACGAACATGGGCGGCCATTCCACAGCGTGATTTTGATGAACTCATTTTGAGTATGCCAAACCGATGTTCTTGTGTTGTTAGTGTTCGCGGTAGAAACTCGGATTATTAATTGTTTAAGTTACCCAATAAAATTTTAGAGAAAACTGTTATTTCAGTCTTTTTTTCGAACTTTTGTGTTAGTGGTTCAAATGTCAAATATCCCTTTATTAGGAAAATGGCAAATTTCTTTATTAATGCAAAGGTGACTTGGTTTATCGTTACTGTGATAAACGAAAACACTTTATTTGATGAATCCTTAAAGAAAATTTTAATTAATATCAATCAGGAGAAAAGTTATTGCAAAAATATATGTTGATCCCTAGACACTTTTGATGTGTGTATATACTACTATACTATAATCTGTACCTACTAACATATAAAGCTGAAGAGTTTGTTTGTTTGTTTGAACGCGCTAATCTCAGGAACTACTGGTCCGGTTTGGAAAATTCCAGGAAGGCTTTAGGCTATATAACATCATGCTGCGACCAATAGGAGCGGAGTATAGGTAACTCCACGCGAACGAAGTCGCTGGCGGCCGCTAGTATACTATAAATATGTATACACTTATGTATACAGTTAGACTGAGCCGGTCAAAAGAAGATAAAAGTTAATGAAATGAGTTGGTTAATCAAACCCGCATCTGTAATCTGTTATATGTAAACAAAACCGCTCAAACGTAGTCGCGAAACGGTTCAAGAACGACTGACGTAACGGACCGAAACGAAACGGGTCGGCTTTGATATCATCAAGAACTGAAAGGAAGTGAGGAATTTAAAATTGCGGAGAAACTGAACGAAGGTCTTGTGCGCGTAGATCATTGTAGTCTGGTTTATACGATTGGTTAATTCGTGGCCAGACACGAATGCCAAAATGTAGAACGTTTGCTGGAATAACTAGTTGATCTATGAATTCAAGGATGTATCTAATTATGCGACGGATTCCAATGAGAGTTACAAAATACTTCGATTAAAAAAAAAAGATAAACAATCTCTTATATTTTCTTGCTTAATACACATAATCTCAGATAACACATAAAATAAAAGTTTATAATTTTATTAAAAAAAAAATGCAGGAAAAAATGACAAAAATAAAAACAAAAACTTAAATTCCAATAGTATAAAATGTTATTAATAAAAACGAACACTTAAATTCCAATAGTACAGAATGTTTATAATAAAAAACAAAAAGTTAAATTCCAATAGTTAGGGCCGGTTTTTCAATCGCTAGATAAACAAGTAGTTAAGGTTTATTCGACAGATAGCAAAATGTTAAGTTTTTCAATACTCGGATAAGACTTATCTGACGAATAACTCGTTTACCCGAGGAATAAATCTATCTGCCGCTTCATTCGCCAGTTAGAGCACTATTCGATTGATAGTTTGAAATTTGACGTTCGTTTTTTAGAAAACTTAGAGTTAATTTGAGGTTCTTTCTTGGATTTAAACGAAGTACTATTATAATCTTATTAAAATGGATATTTTCGATAGTATTGATGACCTGGCTATCGAAGAAGAGACCATAATAAATGAATATTTAAATGCAAACAATTTCATCGGAAGATTCAGACTTTTAAAACTGTCTGTGCATTTTTTTAGATTCCATTATAATCCACTTAAATTTACTTAAATTAAAAACCACATAAACCAAACATCATAACCTAAAAATAATAGAGGCGTGTCACGTGTGACGGTGACGCTATTGACAGAAATTGTAAAAAAACATCTGTCTTGCTCTAATGCTTGTCTAGGCAATATATTTGTCTCGCTTCTTTGAAGTTGCAGTGTCAGATAGCTATCAATGGAATAAATAACAGTTGAAAAACCGGTGAGCATTTATTCATCTGAGAAAAACGTTCAAAATGTATATTAACACGAGACATGGCAAGACTGGATTTTAAAAAGAAAAAAATACAATATAACACAAGACTTGGCGAAAATGCCTTATAAAACGAAAAATCGACGTTTTTGTTTGCAGAAGACTTGGCCAAAACATTGCTTACAGATTAAATTAAAGATCAGGCTGTATGGCTCTGTACCGTTGCCTTTCCATATGGGAGAAGAAGAATACTACTTATTCATCTGATAAACAGCTAAATAACTTTATTCTTTAGGTAGTTATTGAACTGTTTATCTGAGGATTGAAAAATCAGCCCTTATTATTAATCAAAGTGGCAGACGTGAAAATGTTAACCGTAGCATTCATAAATCGTAATTACTTATCGTTTAAAAACTCGTCTACTCTCGTTTATAAATGTTGACAATGCTCCTGATACCCTTATTCTCAAACTAAATTAAAATTAACTTCAGTGCATCTTAACCTTCTATTTAATTAAGAAAGGGACAGAAGATCCTGACCAGTCTGAAGGGTCAGTCTGAAGGGTCTGACCAGTTGTGTTGCGATGTGTACTGGGTACGATGTGCCTAATGTTGTTGTGTCGGGAGTTTGGTCGTGGAGGGTCTCCAGATCATCCTCTGGCGCAGCATCGTTGGTCGTGTTGTTGGGTTAAACATTAGATCACCTCGCTCAACTGCCGTCTTCCTTCCTATTCACTCAGTTTTAAGTGAATAGGCTTAATAAGCTAGTGCGTTTTACCATCAACAATTGCATCACTGCTTACCATCAGGCGGGATTGCAGTCAAGCACTAGTTTATAACTAATAAAAAAAAAAAAGATACAATGTCAGTTTAGACCTATCAAATTAATGCGCTCCTGACGTAAACTGGCGTATTTTTAGTCGCCATGTTTATAATCGCGTCTAAATTGTCTATGGAGTATCTTAATTTGACAGGATTAAACTAAAATATTATCTTCTATCCTTTTCTTAACGAAATGGAAAGAAAAAGATGCAGTTAACTTAAAATTAATCAAGTTTGTGAACAACATAATCGGCGTCAATGTGAAATTAGGAATCCATACTAATATTATAAATGTGAAAGTAACTCTGTCTGTCTGTCTGTCGGTCTGTCTGTCTGTCTGTCTGTCTGTCTGTCTGTCTGTTACGCTTTCCTGCTTTAACCTCTCAACCGATTTTGATGAAATTTGGCACAGACAATCTTTGGACCCCGAGAAAGAACATAGGGTACCCTTTATCCCGGAAAAATATGATGTTCCCGAGGGAAACCTAAAAAGCGCGATATAACCGAACTCCACGCGTGCGAAGCCGCGGGCGGAAAGCTAGTGTCTTATAATACTTACTAAAGTTATAAACGTGAAAGTGAGTTGAATGAAATTGGGTTCACAGATGGTTTATAACCAGGAATAATACAAACGTGGGATACTTTTTATCCGAATATTTCCACGAGATGAAACTTACGCGGGTGAAACCGCGGGGCTCAGCTAGTGCTATTATATATTATCTGATTAATTCCGAAAAGAAATTCGTACATCAAAGCAGTCTTATAGCATCTTAATCGTTAAAAGAGTTTCTTTGTCAAGACCCTTCTGGATTGGTAGCATTATTTTTTGGCTAAAAATAAGTATTTTGCTAAACATTTAATGCAGAGAAAGGGCATCCTCATTATATGTCTTATTTTATAAATAACTAGCTTTCCGCCCGCGGCTTCGACCGCGTGGAGTTCGGTCATTTTTTCCGGGATAAAAGGTAGCCTGTTCTTTCTCAGGGTCTAAAGATTGTCTGTGCCAAATTTCATCAAAATCGGTTGAGAGGTTTAAGCGGGAAAGCATAACAGACAGACAGACGGACAGACAGACCGACAGACAGAGTTACTTTCGCATTCATAATATTAGTATGGATTATTCATCTTTTAGTCCAGCAGCTGGTCAATAACCATCACAATCCAAGCCACTAAACTTCTACCTAACTAATTTCCTAATCCCAGCCTAATTACTGCCTACTCGTTCGATATTTTATATCAGAAATTCTTCAGCAGTTGAAAACATTCTTCCGCTTTTAAAAATACGTGTTACACACATGGTCCAGTTGAATCTCATACGTTTGGCCCCGTTCCGCCTTGTATTCAAGCAATAAACTCTAATCCAATCAGTACCGCTGTATTTTTAGATCTGATGCCCGAAACTAAACTGTGTCGGCGTACGGATTAGGAGAGCCGTATGCAGGCTATCGGGAAATCGACGATTCAACCAACAGCAACAATGTTGTACTCTGTTGACGTGGACATGGAAATTTCATGATTATACAACTCAAAACGGTCTCATCACTCTTGTAGACTTGCAAAAATTCAATCCCAACAAAAACTCTTCACATAATTTTGACTTAATTCACCGTTTCTGACAGAAAAACAGTTTACAATTGTTTTTTTGCGGACTGTCTGATACGGAGGAAATCCTCTACTTTATAATTAAAATAATGTTAACCTTCAGAGGTCATTTGAAGAACGTTAAATGTTGTATCATGTCTTACTTCATCATCATCAACCTTTTTATCGTCCCACTGCTGGGCACAGGTCTCCTCTCATACAGAGAAGGATTGAGCGTAATCACCACGCTTGCTCAATGCGGGTTGGCGATTTCAGACTTATAGTCCAGGTTTCCTCAAGATGTTTTCCTTCACCTTCAGTCATTTGTGTCCAAGATATACTTAGAAAGTAGGTACATATAACTTTAGAAAAGTTACATTGGTACTTGCCTGACCTGGAATCGAACCCGCGCACTCATACTTGAGAGGCTGGTGTTTAAACCACTAGGCCACCACGACTGTATGTCTTACTTGTCAGATAGGAATTAGAAAATAGTCACATAAACTTAGAGAAAAGTTGCTCCTGCAGGGTAATTACGTAACACACTATCAGTAGCAATGGGCTTCATTTTGACAGTTCAACAACATTCATTGCATTATTTAAATTGTTGTGCAGACACATCAACGATCACATGGAGCAATGGATTAGCAATATGATTCGAATTGATTCCAACTGATAGTAAGTAATAGTGTGTTATTCAAGTAGGGTGCTGGTGTCCGTCACCTGATGACGCCCCTGCTTCTAATAAGACTGGTTAACAGACTTTTGGGCTGGCAGACTTTTGGGCGGAGCTTCGCCTCCGCTTCCGTTACTGCGGAAGTTCCGCAAGAAATCGTTACTTCGCTTCCGCCTCCGCACATTTTTTGCGGAGTTATAACGGAGGTTTATTTACGTATTTATTAGGGTTGTAACGGAGCTTCGCCTCCGCTTCCGTTACTGCGGAAGTTCCGCAAGAAATCGTATATTCGCTTCCGCCTCCGGTTCCGCACAATTTTTGCGGAGTTATAACGGAGGTTTATTTACGTATTTATAAAATAAATAACGCGCAAGCTGCAACAATAATCAACTAGCGAGGCGGGAATGCGGCAAACACAATTAGTTTCTCCTTAATTTTCATTAAAAGAAGGTAATATTTTTTTTTACCAAGTATACTACTACTAGCTTTCCGCCCGCGGCTTCGCCCGCGTAAATTTTGGTTATATCGCGATTTTTAGATTTCCCTCGGGAACATCAATTTTTTCCGGGATAAAAGGTAGCCTATGTCCTTTCTCAGGGTCTAAAGATTGTGTGCTTTCCGCCCATGTCTTCGCCCGCGTGGAGTTCGGTTATATCGCGCTTTTTAGTTTTCCCTCAGGAACATCATATTTTTCCGGGATAAAAGGTAGCCTATGTTCTTTCTCAGGGTCCAAAGATTGTCTGTGCCAAATTTCATCAAAATCGGTTAAGAGGTTTAAGCGGGAAAGCGTAACAGACAGACAGACAGACAGACAGACAGACAGACAGACAGACAGACAGACAGACAGACAGACAGACAGACCGACAGACAGACAGACAGACAGAGTTACTTTCGCATTTATAATATTAGTATGGATTAATGTACATATTTAAAATAAAAAATTGTTTGAATTAACCATAAATTTCAATTTTTCCTATATGTACTTTCACCTCCGCCTCCGCCTCCGTTAACCTCCGCATCCGCGGAGGTGAGACTCGTCACCTCCGCATCCGCCTCCGCCTCCGCTAACAAGCCTCCGTTACAACCCTAGTATTTATAAAATAAATAACGCGCTAGCTGCGACGCTCGACAACCATCCGGCCGCGTTTGAGTACGAAATGGTCAAGAATCAACTAGTGCGAGGCGGGAATGCGGCAAACACAATTTGTTTCTCCTTAATTTTCATTATAAGAAGGTAATATTTTTTTTACCAAGTATACTACTATTAATATATATATGTATATATATATATACAGTATGTTAAATAACAGAGGGCGTTCCCTTAAACTCGTTAATATATATCATTAATAGATTAAAATAAAAATATCAGCATAGAAAAATAAGCATAGAAAAATCCGAATAAAAAAAAAAATCTAATTGGAAATAAATTTGAAACCTCCTGTTTTAAATCAAAATAGTAGTCGTCATGTATAAATAAATTGCGACGTTGCCGTCTTTCATGTTCGCGTGTATAGTGTGTTTCTTTTACATGTCAATTTAAATTTTTTATTGAATATTTTCTTATTGGAAAAATTTTTAAAACATTTTGTTTTCCAATGGAAATATTTTTTTTAGCATGTATGTATGCTATACTATTTCGGGTTAACGGGAACGCCCTCTGTTAGTTAACATACTGTATATATATATGTATTTAAAATTTTGTTTTAATGAACCATAAATTTCATTTTTTTCTATATGTACTTTCACCTCCGCCTCCGCCTCCGTTAACCTCCGCTTCCGCGGAGGTGAGACTCGTCGCCTCCGCATCCGCCTCCGCCTCCGCTAACAAGCCTTCGTTACAACCATAATCTCAACCGTCGACAAATGCTAGCGTAGAACAACTGCTGAAAGGGCCGTGCAAGACCTGTAAGGTCTTGATACGTAAAGATCTCTTCCATGTACTACCTACTAGCTACAGTCAAAATACAGCACATGTTCGCATATTCTGTATCTGTATTTGCATTACATCAATGCCTTCTCGAATCGATTCCATTTAAAAACTCCGTATAGTATCTGTTCTAAAGTACACGCATTAGACTCGATTGCCCTTGACAGACATACCTAGTATTGAAACAGGGCTTGTTTCATAGAACCACAGATGTTTTCAACTCGAGACTTTTCTTTAAAGAAACATCATTGTGCAATAAATATGTTTTGAAGCCGTGAGGAATTCTTATTGGCGTTGTAACATTTGAAGCTTCATGAATTTTCTTTGAATTACTCCAGATACTTAACTAAGTAAAGTAATTGACTGTATCAATGATGATATAACTCAAGTTTCGGATGTTGGAGTCAAAACAGCCTGGTTGAAGTGGGAGTGGGCAACGTCTCGCGAATGCTATCGGTGAGATTATCAAACAGGCAAAGCTCATGAACGTCTGAGAGAGAACTTCGCCGTTGAGGTAGAACACGGCGAAGGTCCTGCCAACTTGGCCAGGGATCACACGAGAAGGAAATACAGAAGACCTTTGCCCAGCAGTGGGAAACAAAGTAGGCTAACAGGAAAAGCAGCACTCACAAATGGTGTGCATATTATATAACACTAGCTGTGCCTTGCGGTTTCACCCGCGTAGGTTTCGATGTGTTTTTTTTATATGCTCCGCTCCTATTAATCACATCGTGATGTTATAGCCTAAAGCCTGGAATAATGAGCTATCCAACGCAAAAAGAATTTTTCAAATTGGAGCAGTAGTTCCTGAGATTAACGGTTCAAACAAACAAAAAAACAAACTCCTCAGCTTTATATACGAGTATGAACGAGGATGTATGAACGTATATGAGGCAATAGTGTGTATGTAGTTGGCGTTCTGTATGCTAAACACATGTTGATAGATTTGTCATTTTAACTGTTTGTCTATATCACGAGGTAGGCCCAAAGGCCACATACAGGGTGTATCTGACATCGTAACGCAAACTTCGCGCATAGGCTACACCGCATGCCACTAATAAAATTATGATAGTCATTTATGTCGTTAATGAACGGTTACAGAATTCACAGTGGTTAAAAAAAAGTGTCGGCTCGTCATTTGAACGTTGCAAGCGTGCCGCCGTGCGGGTTTGTAGGTATGACGTTGATCCCTGATGTGAACTCTATCAAATCAGCTGATAAGATAATTTTTCGAGATTTGTTTTCATTGCGCTTTTTTGTGTAATTAGCGAATTAATTAATTTTTACTTTAAAATCTTATTGGGTTATAAAAGTATAGCAATTATGAACGGTCTAAAGTGAAAAAATCTTCATATAATTTTTTTTTAATCATGAAGAAGCCGACGAAAAATTCCATCACTGGGGGGTTCAGAATCATGTACTGTATCCATGGTACTCGTTTGTGCGTCGATGTCAGATACACCCTTTACATACTGATAAAAGTGAGAGAATACTTAAATCAAAATCTCATCACTGACCATAACATATTAAAAATCAATATCACATCGAAAAATACACTTGATACAAGTGATAACATAACTAAAGAAAACTCTTGAAAAATAACTAGCCTTTTATGAACTTTTTACCTCGCGTGTAAACTCTTCTCGGTCTTTGGTATTACAAACTACTTGAGGTGTTTCCAACATCAATTTCAAGAATTTAAGACAACTTCGGCTAGAAAATGTTTCTCAGATATCTAGTCCCGACTATCGCTTTTTCTTAATTAATTAACTAATTTAAGTTATTTAAATAGAAGGTAAATTCGTTCCGCAAGTAATTAGTTAATTATCCAGCCTTCAAGTTAAGACTTTAGTAATAGGAGTTAGTCTTAAGGAATAACACAATACAAATATGTATACAACATGTACAAATGTTCAACTTTCTTAGAAAATCTTTGCTGTCACTTTGTTGGGAAGTTAGTCCGACGAACACAACAGGAGATATTAGTCGTAATATACGCGCTTATTATTGTCCCACTACTGGGCAAAAGCCTTTTTCTTCTCAGAGAACGCACTAGCATTGATCGACGCACATGCTGAAGACTGATAAGCGATTTCATAACGATTCCCTCCGCGGTTATATCGCGATGTACAAGACAAAATAATAAATTGCGTTTTTCAGTTTAAAATTTCTGTTAAAAAGTAGTGTAAAAAACTATAATTGTTGGTTCAGCTAGAAATATTTTATCTAGTCCATTACCGTGGCTTACTAGTAGAATTTTCCATAAAATCTCGTACTTCCAGCCATAATAGTCATTTAAGCTCTTTACAGTTTGCCACGGCACGCGCCTCTAAGTGGAACCGTGACCAGAATCACTGCGTAGGATTCAAAGGTTGATGAACAAGACCAGACTGCTAGATTTTAAAATGTAAAATGAGTAAATTTATTTCAGTCTACAGCATAGCGTTGTACTAACTTCAGAGATGTCTAAAGTAATAATTTAATCAATGTACCAATAATAGCTCTGGACAATTGACATCAATTTTATTATCTAGCCAGTATATGTACCAATTAATTCGGAATCTATGTTTAGGCTAATGTTCCAACATAAACAAAGCGTCTCCGATTCCAGGTTTCAGTATCTTTCCAAACAACTTCCCCAAATAGTTTCGTTAACAAAATATTGAATGTCATTGCAGGCAGTAGCTCTATCTACCGGGCGTCATGACAACTGTTCCCTGGGGGATGTAACGAAAATATACGATATTTTACGAAGTAACACCAGCGAAATAAGTAACTACTTATTGCTCAGATATTTTATTAAACATTCATAGCATTATTGAAGTAGATAAGAAGTTTTTCGAATTTAAAAAGCAGTGGTTTAGCAATATTTCAAAAGTTATTCTAATTCTGTTTACAAAATTTATTTTACTAAAGGAATGCTTAACTATTGCCGTGTTTTTACGATATTTTTTTCAAAGGTATAAGGTTTTAGATGCGTTCTGACGTCCTGGAAAGAAGCTAGTAAGACTCATAAAAGAGATAACTATGTATTTATCACACATCACGACCCTCAGTAATGAGGAGAACGACTTGAGGAATAAACGGGAACGAAGGAAGAGGGATGTATTTATAAAATACAGTCGCGCATTCAACGTACTTTAGTTTGAATTTGTGATTTATTAGCCAAACAAAACGCAAAGTTCTAGCGTTAAATAAAACAATAAGTATCATTCTGCACTTTTGCGAAGTCTAAACTTGATATAGGTATATTATTATTCTAGGCATCAAAAGTAGGACAAAACGTTGCCTGAGACGTGACCAATCATTTCCTTGATATTATTATCGCCCTACATCGCAAGAGCAAGACCCGGGTAAATGAACCTTTTCTGTGTCCAAACGTTGTTAAATACAGTTTGAAAATATTTCCTATTTTAATACTGAAATCCTAAACCTTGTGATGGGATTAAACCATGGTTATTTTTTTAAGCCAATCATACCTAATGGAAGATAATTTTTGTAATAGGAACCAACAGTTACTTTTGATAAGCTTAATAGTTTTCAACAGAATGATAATTCTCGTAAATTTATGAAATTTCAGTGTTATTTTAGTTTCAGTGTGTTAAAAATACCTCCTCTAATTTCTGTCAAAACAAGTTTATGAGACTCTTTGTCGCTGAGATGAGTGTGCGACTAGTTTTAAATATGCCTTTAAATCTGATCTTCCCACCAACGCTTATTAAAACAAAAATAATAAAAAAATATTTTTTCGATCTGAAATTCAACAAGCCCTTTATTAACGCGCTGTTCAAAGTGAGTGACAACTGACGATTACTACCAAGTAAAGGTGCGACTGGTGCGACTAATTGCAGCGAAAAAAGTTTGTTCTAAAATTAAATATTAAGTAATTGAACATCTATTCAAGTGCTGAAAAGTTTGATATGAGGTATGATAAAATTAAAATGTGAAGTTATCACAATCAAGGATGTTATTAAAAATTACTTCATAATTCACATTCTTTCAAATCTCGAGGTCCGTGGAGTGATTTTTCCTTTTACCTAGTTCTTGTTTTTTTTTTAATTCTTAATTTTTATTTCCTTCCCCTTCTTTCTTTCAGTTACGAAACTATTTCATATCTACTTTAGAAAAATCATTTCATAAAGACAGGGCGTATTTTAACAGTTTTGGTGACAAACCAATGCTCAGAATTGGTGTTATTTCACGTTAAACAAACACCAATTTTATTTTATAGAAATTATAATATAAAAATATTTTAATTTATAGCGTAAACTGTACTGTATTGAATGGGAATTCAAGTATTACTTTTCCAGAATACCTGTTTAATTTTTACAAATAACCGTGGCATACAATGTTGCACTCGAATGTAAACAACAAAGTATTTTAGAGAATACTCCCAATAATAGAATAGGTAAATAATAAAAAAGGTTTAATGCAGAAACTTGTACAAATTTTACAGTAACTCTTACAAAGGTGTTTTAGGGGTCATAAAAGTTTGTATGGAAACAATGTTGAACGCGGGAAATTAAAGCGGACTTTCTTACACAGTTAAGGTTACATTTAAAAATATACATACATACAAAGTCAATCTATATTGTCCCCACTGTTGGGACACAGGCCCCTTCACGATGATAAAGTGGAAGGATGAAGAGGGGGTGGGCCGTAATCTACCACGCTGGCAAAATGCGGGTTGACAGATGTCACATTTCTTCGAAATTGTTGGCTCTAGAACATGCCAAGGGTTCGAACCTACGACCTACATACAACTTCCAAGTTGTCGCGGCTGATATCACAGCGCTCTAAAAATATGATCCAGCTGAAAGGCCTGACTATATTAATCACATAAATTAGGGCATCAACAAAAAACGACGAATCGCTGCGACAGATGTTGAAGCAGACGTCTGTCAAGTGCAGCGTTGACCTTGAGTTCTAAGTGGGTGGCAATGAGCTGGAGGAGACGACAGCCTCGCCTTAAGTGCTTCCGACAGATGGTAAACACTTTTACTGCTTTGAATTGTTAATGACAGATTGTTTGTTGTTGTTTTTCTTGTGAATTTATTAATTGTTTCGTTAGAGAAATAAGTTTATTTAGAACCAACAAGCGCGATAATCATTTATTGTCGTAATTACAGAATTAGTTCCAAACCTATTCTTTCGCGTGGATCCACGTTTGAAGTTTTTATATAGTTTGATACTAAAAGTTAAGGCACGTTATCAAGCTATAAGATCCTGCTCATAGGACTTATTTAGATCCATAAACGTACAAAACTTTTACAAATAATTTCATTACTTTGAATTTGCTATTTATTTGCCAAACATTTAACAAATAGGTATGAGTTTATGGAAACATAACTTTAACATTCTACTAAAAAATAAAGTTCAATTTACTTTCAGCATTTTTATAACTTGGCAACAGTTCAAGGCACTTGAAATCATCTTTATAAACATTCAAATAAAGTTCATATTTGACTAACTTGAAGTAATATTAATTTGAAATATAAGTTTGAAGGTAATTTAAGCCCCGCTTTCCGGCGAAACAGATGCTGCTGTATATTTGTGTTAGTATAGCCGACGATAGGTGTATCGGCTACTTGTATATCCTTTCTTTCAGAACATAGTTTCTTATATAAAATAACACACCGTTGTTGAAGACAGGCTCTTCCTAGAAAAAGTCTACGTGCTGTGTCACCATTTACATATCCTAATATTTATGAGCGTCTATATTAATTAGGGGCCGTTCAAGTATTACGTAAGCACTATTGGGGGGCGAAGGGGTCTATGTTTTGCTTATTTTGGATGACATGGGGGTAGGGGAGTCTAGATGATGATTACGTCATCGATAGTTATTTACTTTTTTACACGAATGGCAACCCTCACATTATACAGTATGTTAACTAACAGAGGGCGTTCCCGTTAACCCGAAATAGTATAGCATACATACATGCTAAAAAAAATATTTCCATTCGAAAACAAAATATTTTAAAATTTTTTCCAATAAGAAAATATTCAATAAAAATTTTAAATTGACATGTAAAAGAAACACACTGTACACGCGAACATGAAAGACGGCAACGTCGCAATTTATTTATACATGACGACAACTATTTTGATTTAAAACAGGAGGTTTCAAATTTATTTCCAATTAGAATTTTTTTTATTCGGATTTTTTTTATGCTTATTTTTCTATGCTGATATTTTTATTTTAATCTATTAATGATATATATTAACGAGTTTAAGGGAACGCCCTCTGTTATTTAACATACTGTATTTTATACTTGAAAACGAAACGCATTTTCGAGGATTCCCGCAAGTAATGCATACGTTTAGACTCGCTTTAGAACCGATTAGGGGAATTACCGCGCGCTAACAATAAATATAACATTATAATTATAAACAAAAAAAGATACATTTATAATTGAAAAATCTTTACGCATAGGGGGAGCGGGTAAGAGCTTTGCTTACTTTTGCTGACAAGAGGGATGGGGGGGTCAATAATTGTAATAAATCTGCTTACGTAATATTTGAACGGCCCCTTATGGCCTAGTAGTTAAAACACCAGCCTCTCAAGTACGAGTGTGCGGATTCGATTCCAAGTCAGGCAGGTACCAATGTAACTTTTCTAAGTTATATGTTCTTTCTTAGTATATCTTGGACACCAATGACTGATTGCAAGGTGAAGGAAAACATCTTGAGGAAATCGGTAAAGACTCGGTGGTAGGCCATAACATCGGCTGCCGGCAGAAGTTACCACCCAGTCTTGCCGCCAAGCCATTCGTTGTTTTCCGGCATGATGTCTGGTGAAGCCGTACGGAGGACGGGTCTGAGCAGTTGTGTTGCGATGTGTGCCGGGTACGGTGCGTCAAATGTTGTTATGCCGGGAGTTTGGTCGTGGAGGGTCTCCACATCAATCTCCCTCTAGCGCAGCATCGTTGGTCGTGTTATTGAGTCTAACATTGCACCACCTCGCTAGATTGCCGTCTTCCTTCCTATTCACTAAGAATGGGCTTAATAAACTAGCGCGCTTTACCATCAACGATTGCATCACTGCTTACCATCAGGCGGGATTGCAGTCAAGCGCTAGTTTATAATTATTAAAAAAAACTGGAAAGTCTGAAATCGCCAACCCGCATTGAGTATGTTTACGCTGAATTCTTCTCTGTATGAGACAAAAGGTTGATGATGTGATACTAATACCTGAAACCCGTTGAACACCGCGTTTGGTAACTAGTTTTAAGTGTTTGTAAAAACGTAAAATTAACTCATAAATTAATTTCAAGTATTTGTAACATGTCAAAAAGGTGGCTGGCGGAGAACTGCTCAGGATCGAGCTTGTTGGCGTGCTATGAGGAGGCCTATGTCCAGCAGAGGACAAGTAGAAGATGATGATGATGATGATTTGTAACATTCTTCGATTCTTGTGTCTGTAAAATATAAAAAACGTAGACGTGCCGATATAGAGAAGGAGAGATTTTTTTATCCCCTTTTTTGTGGGCGCCACCTTGTTAGTGATTTCTAAGGGAACGCGGTGTTAAGTGCACTAAATTTAATAAGTATGTTTATGAAATGTGAATGACACAAATATTTTTGTCCTGTCTCTGAGTAGCGTGTGTGTGTGTGTGTGACCTATAAGTAGGGCCATCACAACGGAATTCAAAAATGAATTTATATACTTAAGTTATATTTTTGTTCTCGTCATGGAGTAATTACTTTCAATAAAAAAAAAAATAATTTACACCAGCTTTCCGCCCACGGCTTCGCCCGCGTGGAGTTCAGTTATATCGCGCTTTTTAGATTTCCCTCGGGAATATCAAATTTTTCCGGGATAAAAGGTAGCCTATGTTCTTTCTCAGGGTCTAACGATTGTCTGTGCCAAATTTCATCAAAATCGGTTGAGAGATTTAAGCGGGAAAGCGTAACAGACAGACAGACAGACAGGCAGACAGCAGACAGACAGAAAGACCGACAGACAGAGTTACTTTCGCATTTATAATATTAGTATGGATTTTTAGCTAAGATTTTTTGTCGTGTATGTCGACTTATGAGACAAGAGAAAGAGAGACAAGACGAAATAAGTAAGATTACAAATAAAATAAAAAACAAATAACATGAAAAGTGTAGCTCGTAATGAGAGACGCTACACAATTTTAAAGAACCGATAAATTATTCATATGGTTGTTTACAAAATCACCTTGCTAATTACATTAATTATTAGAATATTGAATACGTAAACATTGAATGTTTAATACCTGTTTTCTATTCAAATATATGTAAATAAGCAACTTATTTCACTGAAATTAATTTACATCTAATAGGCACTTACTTGAGCTGAGCACAACATTACAATAATTCTGAGTTAGGTGTGCATAATTTTAATATATTTGTAGGTAGAATGAAATCTCATACAGTACCTATCTTTTCGATATTTAGTCCGAGAGTTAATAGTTTTTGAACATAAAACAATTTTCTTTTTCTTTCTAACAATCCGTGCCCTTTTTTTTGGGATGGGAAATCTCCCGCTCTGGGCGAAGCGGAAGGGCGTGTCAGACTTTTACTGACTAAAACCCATCTGTGTTTCTTCGCTTGCCTGCGTGACGGCCAGGGCCATGGTTTCTTTTTTAACGAACCCGCAACCCAGACCCAGGAGGCATTGGTCTTCGTGGATCCCGTCACGATGTGCTGACATCTCTTTTAGGCGCGAATGAAACACAACGTGCTGTCGACTCAGGCCTGGCCTGCTCACCGCCCGCAAGCCCTTGCCTACCGTGGCCGGGAGTTCGATGTCGTCTCCTGACCAGGGCGTCTCCTGCGGCGGTTAGAGGCGTGAGGGCGCTGAGATTCCCGCTCCCTTACGCGCTCCGTCTCTTCCTTTGCTAGCATCACTGCTTCGCAGCGCTCCGGACCATGGCCTGGACTAGGGTCGGACGCGAGATGCGCCGCCGATCGCCGCCAAAAGGACACGGCGGTGCCCTACCCAAGCCGTGCAGACTTCCGCTGTATGCTCCACCGTGACCTCAGAGTGATCCACACAAGGGTGACACCCTGGCGTTTCGTCCCGCCTTATCCAGAACAGGAACCTCCCGAAACAACCGTGTCTGGTGAGGAGTTGCGTCAGGCGGAAGGTGAAGTTTTACTTCCTAAAGTCTTAAGTATTTGATAATATATTGAGATTTCATTATTATATTTAAGTTTAATAAGAAATCCTTACTTATATATATAAAAAAACTTACGGGGTAAATTTTCTATGTTATAGTAAAAACACCACATTTAAATCCGTTGCTTAATTAAAATATGGCCACATACAGACAGACGATAGCATGTCTGGCAGCCCTACCGGGTTCACGCCGCCATATTGGCTGAGTCACCGGCAGAAATACGCGATAACAGCTCGTTCTTATGATTGAGTGCATTTTAGTTTCGTTTCACTGTTTATTTTATACACTGTAAATGTTAAAGATAAACCCTTAGAACTGAGAACTTTTTATTTTCTATTCTTTAGTCACAGCAATATTTATTATTTTAATAATTAAACTGAAAGTACGTTTTTTACAAATAAATACAGTCTTTCAAAATTACAAGAGAACGAGAGTAACCGACATAGCCCGAAGAATTGCAACAGTTAAGTGGCAGTGGGCCGGGCACATTGCCCGTAGGACCGATGCCCGATGGGGCCGACGGGTTCCCGAGTGGCGACCACGCACCGGAAGACGCAGCGTGGGTAGGCCCCCGACAAGGTGGACCGACGACCTGGTGAAGGTTGCGGCAAATTGCTGGATGCGGGAAGCGGAGGACCGATTATCGTGGAAATCCTTGGGGGAGGCCTATGTCCAGCAGTAGACGTGTTTCGGTTGAAATGATGATGATTATGAATTCAGTCTCCATCTCACTGTGAAAACGGCTGAAGTAAGCATGTAGTAAGCTGTAATTCTAACTAATGCTTGGCAGCTCACTCCAAGCTGTCTTGACCTAACTACACGGTGAGTTTTTTTTTTTACATAATCCATCCACAAAATCAGGCGATTCCCGTAATCACATTGTTAGTCCAATCTCACTACCTATCTCATTTGTCAAAAATCCCTCTGAATTCTGTGCATTTTTGACAAGTAATTACCATGGATTATTGTACAGACTGTGAGCATGCTTAAAATTACGAGAATGGACATCTGGTCTGCTGCCCTTAACAAAAGATCTAATATAAGTACCTAGTGAATGTTCTTATAAACAGTGTTAATTGATCACACCAAGCTATTAGTTCTGAACTAAACAAACAGAGTGGTTTATAATTATAAGTGGCACGAGTTATTTATACTTGCTAAGTACATGTGTGTATGTGAGTCATCGGCCGGATAGTATCGGCAATGGAAGTTAGGCACGAACTAACTTCATCACGTAAACATCAAGACATACAAACAAACGATTATTCTACTTATATTATATCATCCACTCAGTAACATGTTTTGGATTTTTTTTTTATGCTGGACATAATAAACAGTATTTATACGCGGCCTGGAATTTCGAAGTTCTTGGTATAAAAAACGTGAAATTACAAGCCAACAAGAGTACCGTGTAATGAATAATTCTTCAAAGGAACGAAATATATATATATATATATATTTTTTATTATTTATAAACTAGTGCTTGACTGCAATCCCGCCTGATGGTAAGCAGTGATGCAATCGTTGATGGTAAAGCGCACTAGCTTATTAAGCCTATTCACTCAAAAAAACTGAGTGAATAGGAAGGAAGACGGCAGTTGAGCGAGGTGATGCAATGTTTAACCCAACAACACGACCAACGATGCTGCGCCAGAGGATGATCTGGAGACCCTCCACGACCAAACTCCCGACACAACAATATTAGGCACATCGTACCCGGCACACATCGCAACACAACTGCTCAGACCCGTCCTCCGTACGGCTTCACCAGACATCATGCCGGAACACGACGGATCGCTTGGCGGTAAGACTTTGTCTGGTGGGTGGTAACTTATGCCGGCGGCTGATGTTGTTGCCTACCACCGAGAAAATACATATAATGCAGGGATTCTCCGACTAAAAACGGTGTGTAATGTTATCTACTGACTCACTACACTTTTGCAGTTCTTAGGAGCTCAGTGCGTTTACTTCTGTTGTTTATACACTCGAAATCCTTATTATTATTATAAATGGGAAAGTGAGTTTGTTTGTTTGTTTGTTCCGCTTTCACGCCGTAACCACTGAACCGATTGCTTTGAAATAGGGTTGTAACGGAGGCTTGTTAGCGGAGGCGGATGCGGAGGCGACGAGTCTCACCTCCGCGGATGCGGAGGTTAACGGAGGCGGAGGCGGAGGTGAAAGTACATACTTATAGAAAAAAATGAAATTTATGGTTAATTAAAACAATTTTTTTATTTTAAATACGTACATTAATAGTAGTATACTTGGTAAAAAAATATTACCTTCTTGTATTGAAAATTAAGGAGAAACAAATTGTGTTTGCCGCATTCCCGCCTCGCACTAGTTGATTCTTGACCATTTCGCGCTCAAACGCGGCCGGACGGTTGTCGAGCGTCGCAGCTTGCGGGTTATTTATTTTATAAATACATAAATAAACCTCCGTTATAACTCCGCTAAAAATTGTGCGGAGGCGGAGGCGGAAGCGAAGATACGATTTCTTGCGGAACTTCCGCAATAACGGAAGTGGAGGCGAAGCTCCGTTACAACCCTACTTTGAAATTTGGCGGACGTAAAGTTAGAAGTCCAGATTAAATAATAGGGTACTTTTTATCCTGAGGGAAATCTAAAAAGCGCGATATAACCGAACTCGGTCGGGAAGCTAGTTTAAAATATATCTATTGGGTAGCACACACAACATCGTCGATACCGATGTGTTGTAGAATCATAATGGATACGATGTCAATATTCATAAGGTGCTACCTCTTCAACCATCCCACTATCTCCCATAGATTGAAGCATCTCAATCATAATAACAGTTCTGTACATTAGATCATCAGTTATTAAGATCATTCTAGCATAAGTTTAATGTATGTAACGTGGCTGCACTTTTCTCGATCGAGAATTATGATGAAATTGTACGAAAACAGAAAATCCACAAAAATCTCAAATCCCTTGAATTTTAGGCTTTATTGGGTGCTGAATTTTTGTTAATGAATCATGCCACCACTTTCAAAATAAGTCAAATTAGTAATCACTTAGGTATATATATATATATATATATATATATGACTATAACTATCGTCAGTTATAGACGGTAACTAAAATTGGATTTTCTCAAACGTCATGAATTTTTTTTAGGTTAATTAAGTTTAAGCGGTAACGCATGCTGTATCACAAACGATATTATCATGATATGTGTAGCACCGTTAGTGTTAGTCGCACACGTGATTATAATTAAAATCAGTAGTTTTAATACCAATTAAAGACATACTAGAAGATTCCAAGTGACATTTTGATATCTCGCTACAAATTGCGCCTGTCTATACCAGGAATCTTAATAATAATACCGTTTCTGTGGTCTACTCTGACTTTAACAGAGTATAAACAGAATAATATTGTACATAGTTGGTCTGGTCTAATTAGATGAGTATAAGCCCCGCACGATGATATTGCGATGGAACCTTGTCACAATAACAGCTTTGTGACGTCATCTGTCACACGAAAGGACAGCTAGCAAAAGAATGTTAAATGCAAAATTATAGTTTATTAATTTTGCATTTAACATTCTTTCGGGTTAAGGATTTATTTGTATTTTATAATTTTATTATACATACACATACCTACTCATCCATATTCTGACAAATAAACTTTCATTATTAAAAATTTCAAGGAAATAATTCTTGTAGACGTAAGAAAAATATACTTATTCGTATATCTTTCTTACATGTTTATTAACTTTTGCTAACTACATTTCTGTTAATTTGTGAGCGGGAATTAAACCAGAGTACCAAATAACACCAGGATAGTATGTAATTTTTTTTTATATATATAATTCAATATAATCTTACCCTATTTATTCAATTCCACTCATACAGTCTTCCGAATCAGAACTGCTTTCTGTAACTGTCGTTTCCGATTCACTGTCGTCTGCCGTATTTATGATAAATAACTCGTCAGTTATTCGATCTTTTTTCCAATATTCCTCTTCAAGCCGTTTAACATGATTGACTTCCTTTCGCCAGTCATCTGGAGTTATTGACGCCAACGCCTCCAATGTCAGAGCTTCAATGCGACTTTCTAACTGCTCCACATTTTTTTCTGACACCCTCATCTTTACCAGGTTCCAGATGTACTCAATGGGGTTGAGGTCGCAGTTGTAGGGTGGTAATCTAACGACCTCATGGCCATTGGCAGGTAATAAATTGACAATTTTAAATTTTTCGGCGGTCTGTGCCGTTTAATTAATAAATACAGTTCAGGTTTTGTACTGTCGTTGGGAAAGTCGATGTTGTGAGCTTGTAGCCACTCAACCATCAACTGTTTTTTATTGTTCATACTTGGTGGCCTATTCTCTTCCCTACTGTGATAAGGGGCGTTGTCCATCACAATTATGGAGTTGCGTGGTATGTTGGGTACTAATTTTTCTGTAAGCCACTTGGTGAAATTCTCAGCATTCATTTGATCATGGTAATCCCCCGTTTTGGTGACTGCTTTAAACATTAAAAGGGCATTGTCAACAAAACCGCTTTCACTTCCCGCGTGAACTATTATCCATCGGCGGCCGGGGCTGTCGTTCCGTCTCACTCCGACATCGGTTGCTGTTTGCCAACATTTTTTTACCGTGTAGTGTGCGTGTATCCACGTTTCGTCGAGATAAATAACGGGTCTTTTGTTATTAGCAAGCGAGTCATTTTCTTTCATACGTCGTAAATATTTAGCCCTCCACGCTTGAATTTGGGGTCTTTCAATTAGAGCCAGTCTTTTTTGGTAGCATCGTTTAAATTGGTAGCCTAAATCACATTTAATTATTTTGCTTAATGTAGTTTCACTATTGGTATAATTAAGGTCTAATTTTGAAGCCGCCAAGATTTTGCGCATTGTGGGTATTTCTCTCCTCACCGTATACATTGAATGTATAATATTTCTTAAAGCTGTTAAGGAAAACCCGTCGAAATATTCCTTCTTTTGTCTTTTTCCTTTAGTAGGAGTTCTCATTTTGCTGCCACTGGCTGTTGCCGACTCATGCTCTCGTCGCAATTTAGTCACAGTATTTTTTGCAACGCCTGTGGCACATGCCACACGCTCAGTGACTTTGGTTTAGCTGTTGCTTCGGTATTAAAATGTCCTCAGTAGTGTCCGAAGTACTTTTTAAAGCACGGTTTATACTTTCAAGAACTAACTTACAGTCCTCTTTTTCTTTAACAAAATAATTGTCCACTTTAATTATAATTTCACGAGCACGATTGTGAATTAATTTCTTACTCATTTTAACGAGTACCTAACAGCTAACAAAACTAAACAACAAAACTCAAGAACAACAATAAAACAGGATAACAAAAACAAAAAACTAACAAAAATATTCGATGTGCGTAAGTGGGTAAGCGCGGACTGAACTTGCGAACGGTACTGACGGTGCGAGGTCGACTACGTCACCAAGATGGCCGCCGATCGCAATATCATCGTGCGGGGCTAGTACTGAGGTTTAGTTCCGTCCATGTCAGCGGATTAGCCGTTTGGGTTTATAGCTAATTGGATGCATGGTCATTATAATGGCTTAATCTCCTGTGCAGTTTAATACCGAGTATAGTTAGCTGGATTCGGGGTTAAATTGCATTGGTTCATGTGTGTGTTGTGTACAGATTTTATAAATAAATAGCAAAGCAAACTATATGTCGAAAAAGTCGAAATCACTACTGACTGGCATTCTATAACAGTTGAATGAATGGCTGTGAGTCTATTCGCTTAACAAGGAACTTCCGTGACTGCAAATTGAAATTTTCCATTATAAATGGCAATGTGCTCGCTACTCTTATGGATTTCAGTGCTGTTTGACTCAAATTTTCAAAAGGATTTATATAGACAGTTAAGTAGAGATACAAACGTGACTGTTACCAATTTATATAGACAGTTAAGTAGAGATACAAACGTGACTGTTACCAATTTATATAGACAGTTAAGTAGAGATACAAACGTGACTTAATTCGAGGCTCCTAATCACTACTAATAGATAAGAGCGTACTCGTTTACAACATGCGAACCTACTTCTTGAAATGAACGAAAATAAAATGTATTTATTTACCAAAATTTTATAATGCCTAGAATTAATGTATAATACAGATTTTATCGCCTAACAACTGAGTGAATTCGTCAAATAAGGCACCCAACGACTGCGTTTGCGTTTGCAAAGACAACTGTCGTGTTCACAGTCACACACCAAAAGCGTGAAGTTATTACAACCTCAAAGAACATGATCTGTTCTAAACAATAAACAGTTAAATTATCGCCAATTACCGCACCATTACAGGATGGTTTCTTAACTCATGACCTCTTTACACAAATCAGTTGAAAGCCAGTGAAATCGCATTTCAGTAATATGTTAAAAAATTGACCAGATTTGCCCACTAGAATATCTGTAGTCCGTAGCACAATGGAGTCTTTTGTCCGAGCGTTGGGCACGGTGCGTCGAATTTCTATGGATGTGTAAATAATTACAGCATTATTTGGTAGTTTTATTGTTTAGTAAAACCAGTTTAATTATTTAATTTTGACTACCGTTATTGTAGATCCGGTAGGGTGGACAAATGTCGTGATTAAAAGCACAATGTCATTTAAATGCTGGTTCGTATTACGAAAACAAAATGTATCCATTATTCTATGTGAGCAGCGCAATTGCAAATTAATTGTGACTTTAAGAGTCAGTTTAAAAAATGTACCTAAACATCGTCTTCCAATTGTTGATTCTAAAAATTTACATCAGTAATTGAATTTGGCAAACTCGGCGTCATTTCTATTTACAATCTGACTATAATAGTACCTGTTGGTCTATGCTGATAATATTATTTACATATGTCTACCACCACTCTTAGAATCGCCAAAAACAAGCTCTAGAAGTAACAATCTACTTCAAAAAGCGATTCTAATGTGTTTTTTAATGCGGGAGTCGGAGCCGTTTTTCATTTTGTTAGTATGCAGTTAGTTGAAATTGTATTGTAATATTATTTTTGAAGACGATTGCTTTTTTGTGTTCTGTCGACTCCCACAAACCACCTTTATTTTATAATACACAATTCGTTACCTACTTAATATCAAAATGTTTTTCCAGCGTATTCTTTAGGTATATTTTCCTCAAAGAAACTGGTCGTAATGAATAACAAGCGTTCCCTTTCGCCTATAATATGATTGATGAGCCCCTAACGGGCTCCTATTCTCCAGAAAATATGCAACGTGTTACTGAAGAAACGCGAAAACTCGTCCTGACCAATGTTATTTTTTTGCTGAATAGTCTTGGCAAACGTAAGTTTTTGTGATATTTTATAAGTCACAGACACCTAGTTAAATAAGCCGTTAATAGCTTAGGCTTTCAACTAATCGATGGCCGTCCAACAAAACAACCTGAATGATATTCAATAAGTAATAGTTTAGATTGAGATTATAACCAACTATGTTCAGGCGATCGACTAAACAGCTATTTTGTTCGGATGGCTGCAGCAGACCCAAAAAAAAAAATCATCTGCTTAACAGAATTATGTTTAGATTATACAATATGTAAAGAAAACCCTGTCCGATCCGTGAAGGTATTGTTAGGTATCGATAACTGATTATAATAATGCCTACTAAGCCGGTCTAAACTTAAAAAAAAATCCCCCTAAAAAAATAAATATTATTTCGAAAAAGCGAGGTAACTTAATGCATGTGCGGTAGACAACACGTTAGGCATACATCCGCGGGTGACGGGGGCAGGGCACGCGGCACGTGGTCGCATCGCTAATCGCTCCGTCAGAAATGGTGTTGTCACTTTTTAAAAATTACCAAATTTTGGGGAAGTTGGAATTAATTCGCGACAAATAAAGATTATTTCAAAATTCATTGGTATTGTTACTATGATGATTATGTAAAATTTAATATTTTATTTGGCCATGTGTTTACCTAACCTTTATTATCCTTACGGGTCGGACAGGGTTTTCTTTACATATTGTATATATTTAGCTTAGTTTACGTTTAGGGTTTATGAATGGCTGGAAAGGGGATAACTAGCAAGATATAAGTATATATAAGTCTATATATATAAGTCTATAGCCAACTATAGACAAGTAGGTAGAAAAGCGCAGGTTGCCTCACTCAAATTAATTACTGTAGGAACAGGAAGGGGAAGAATACCCAAGACTGGTTTTTCTGTACAAACACAAAACATTGTTTTCATGTACAGCGTGAAGGTCTATTATTCATACTGATGTCTGGTGAAGCCGCACGGAGGACGGGTCTGAGCTGTTGTGTTACGATGTGTGCCGGCTACGATGCGCCAAATGTTGTTGTGTCGGGAGCTTGGTCGTGCAGGATCTCTAGATGAATCACCCTCTGGCGCAGCATCGTTGGTCGTGTGGGTTGGGTTTAACATCGCATCACCTCGCTCAACGGCAGTTGAAAAAAAACTGAGTGAATAGGAAGGAAGACAGTAGTGCTCCTTCCAATTCTATCACTTTTTTTTTTTGAGCGAATGGTCTCTTGTTAAACTAGCGCGCTTTACCATCAACGATTACATCGCTGCTTACCATCAGCCGAAATTGCAGTCATAAAAATACTAAAACGGATAGGAAAAGCTATGTACAGTGCAAGCACGCACAAATATGACATCGTTGTGTCAGCGCTTTACTCGCTACGCGCGGCCTATACTTTAGTACACAATTGTCATTCAAATCGCGTGCACTCATTATCATTCAATTAAATTCTATTTTTACGTACTCTTGCGTATTAATCGAACTATCATCATTAAAAGGTGTAAAGACCCTACAAGCTATTTGAAGTGTTTCATTTTATATTAAGTTTCTAGTTCTACCTTAGTCAAATTATTAGTTATACGGCTGTTTTAGCTAAGCATGTCTACAAATTAACCTCGTGATTGAAGATGCAAATTAATTTGAACATGATACTGTCTCCGTCGATTGTTATTCTCGTCTCATTATTCCAGTTAGTGACCTATGCTGTAATTTGATCTCGGTTGCGAGCTCCAGTACCTTAATTGTATGTGTTTATCGAAAGCGTAACCTTCTGTATAATCCAGTTTAACAGATTTCACGAGTATGGTATGTAATTCTGCTAGTATAATTTGTGTCCTGCTATGCAATACTATCCAACTACTATCAATGATAAGTGATTTTACCGTTGTAAGTAGGATTTTGAAACACTTTTACACATCTATATTAATATATAAAGCTGAGTTCAGTACTAATCTCAGGAACTACTGGTCCGATTTGAAAAATTCTTTTTGCGTTGGATAGCCCATTAATCCAGGAAGGCTTTAGGCTATATAACATCACGCTGCAACCAATAAGAGCGGATCATAACTAATTCCACGCGAACGAAGTCGCTGGCTTCCGCTAGTCGAACATATCTATAATAACTTGATATTCGCCTCCTGTCAGACTACTCGAGAAGCAAGGCCGAAAGAAACTCAGTGTTTCTCTTTCATATACAGACAATTTTGTGCTTAATTGTTGACTGAATTAATATTTTAACTTCCGTTCTCTTTTTAATGAAATTGAAAGGAAAGATGGACTAAATTTAGATTAGTTTGTCCACAAGGGAAACAACTCTATTGTCAAGAAAAATCCTTGATATTTTCCTTTTAGTGCACAGCAAAAATATATTGAATATTTTATTCTTCAGTAGCATGTTCCTATGGAGTCAAGCGTCCATAATTGCATTGAACTCAGCCAAAGCTCGCAAGTGTCGACTACAGGTGCGCGAGGGTAAAGGTGATGCCTCAGGTCGGAATCGGCTTCTGCCATAATATCCTTAATATATCGCAGTGAGTTGTGAAGGTAAAGGAGTATTGAAATAGAAAATATGGCCCCCTTGTTGTTTTAAAAATGGTACGGGGCTCGAGTTTCTATTGGACATTCAAGAATATTTAAAAACCCTAATTGAAACAATATACCTATCGATTGATTAGCTTAACTTTAGTCTCACAAGACGTCCTCTAAAATTACTGAACCGAGCTAATCCTAACCTTGGTAATTAGTTTACTGAAGAATTTTTTCCAACTTCAAGTTATTGTGCTTGCAATACAATGGCCGTGGCTCACTGGGCAGCTGTTCTCATTTGCCTATGTAAATGAGAACAGCTGCCCAGTGAGCCAAAGTGAGTGAAATACCCTCTAGTATCTATATACTAGAGCGTATTTTTAGCATTAATCGGGGAATGAACTGGCTACCCTGGGACTAATTGCCTCGTTAAGCGATTAAACTAGGTCATCTGGACATTGATGAGTAGGAGTCAAAGACTGTACAAAGGCAGAGAATATCGTTTATAATTATGATGTTAGCTGGCGTATCATTAGATATGCATGGCTGTAAATTAATACAAGACACAACAAAAAAGCACGTGATTTAGCTAACTGACTAAATGTACCATGTATGATGATGTATGTGACCAGTCGGATCAGCTGTCATACTACGGCACAGTTTTCGTTAATTACGTTGGTAATTTTTAAAAGCATGTAGGTAATTATGTAATTCATGATCAACCTATTATTTTTACATTACTGGGACATTGGCCTTCTTTTCAAGAGAGAGAGAGAGAGAGAGAGTGGACCACGCGGGCTCAGATTGCTTGACAAATGTCACGTTTTCGATTTTTTGACGAGAATAAGGATTTTCATGGGATAAGTAAATATGGGGGCGACTGTCGCAATGGTTTGACCATATGGCCAGAAAAGATGAAGACAGCCTCGAACATCTGATGGTTACTGGGAAGGTGGATGGATGACATTCTATAAAGGTCGCAGTTCAATAAAGTGGACTAGCCAAATTCTTTCATCTCTGGACATCGGCCTGCATGATGCTCTCGCGGCTAGGGAACAGTTGGCGAAAAGAGAAGATAATTCCACAGGGGCATCACGACCCTCAATAATCAATAACGAGGAGAAAGACTTGAGGAGGAGGAGGATTGGAGATGATGACTAATCGCAGATTATGGACAAAAAGACATGGGGTCGAAACAGATGAGAGAATTTATTTTAGAGCAGTGGTAAAGTGCCTCGGTGTCATCTCTCGTAACTCCGCAATAATCTAATTGACATTTGGTCTACAAATCGCTTGACATTTTCTGCCAATTATGCCTCAGCTAACTGTTCAGTGAATAATATTAGCACACTGTTACATTTCTCATAGCATTTAAAGCCGACAACATCTCTCTGGAGCGTGGAAACATACTAGAAACTGAGAAAGGTGGTTGTGAAAGCCATTCATGCGTAGCGGAAAGACGTCGCTGTGTCCGCTAGGCGCTAGGTAATCGGGAAACTGGTTTAGAAATTATTGTGACTTGACTTTTTTTCGTTTGCACATAATGTGCAATCTGTGTAACTGTATCGGGTGCGTATTTATTTTTCGAGGCACGCGGGCGCCAATCAGTTATATTAGTACCATAGGTTTAGGGAATTTTAACAATGCTTACGGAATACTTGAATTATTTGTTTAGAAAAATTAATAAAACACAGTTGTAACCTAACCCAATACTGTAACCAATTCGGCTCGCATGTAGGTAATTAAGTACAGTTCTAACAAAAACTTATAATTTATAGAGTAGGTATCATTCAGGACGTTGACTGAACGGCCGCAGTTTTGTTAAAAGACGAGGCAGTTAACTAAACGGCTAATTAAACCTGTTTGTTACTATATACACGAACGAAACTATGGCCGCAGTTAGTTCAGCCGTTGACCAGTGTAGCTACCATGAGTTTTCTTTACGAAGAGTCGATCATCGATATCGACCGTGTTTGACTCATCGATTGGCCCGCTTCAAGATTGTAAGAACTCACAACCAACGTTCGAGTCTCGTACTGAAATCTTATGATAACTACACTGGGTGTTTCTCGTGGGTCCGGATAGCTGTCGAGTCCACCATGAAGTATCTGGGATTGGTGCTCGACAGCCGATGGCAATTCGGGCCCCATTTGCGGCGGCTGGCGCCCAAGCTGATGGGTGCAGCAGGCGCGCTGTCAACGTTGCTTCCCAACATGGGGGGCCCGGACGCCGCCTGTAGGCGGTTGTACGTGGGAATCGTGCGGTCCATGGCCCTGTATGGGGTCCCTGTGTGGGCGATGGACCTTACGGCCGCAACACTCGCCATTCTGCGCAAGCCGCAGAGGGCGATGGCCGTCAGGGTCGTCCGCGGGTATCGCACGATCTCCTACGAGGCGGCTTGCGTTTTGGCCGGATCCCCGCCCTGGGACCTAAAGGAGAAAGTACTCGCGTCATTGTACCGATGGCGCGAGAAAGATCGGTCACGGGGCTCCAGTCCGGCGCAGCGACAGATCGAGCTGCGCCGAGAGGAGCTCCGTCAGGTCCTGGTGGTGGACTGGCGGCAGAGGTTTATGCGACCGCCGAGGCGATCCGGTTAGTACTCGACGACTGGCTCGGAAGGAGGCACGGGTCCCTGTCGTTCAGGGTGACGCAGGTACTGTCGGGGCACGGCTGCTTCGGCAAGTACCTGCGTCGCCTAGGCAGGGAGCCGGACGCTCGGTGCCACCACTGCGTCCAATGTGGGGAGGACACGGCGCAGCACACGCTCACCGAGTGTGTAGCTTGGGAGGAACAGCGCCGTGTCCTCACAAATGAAGTAGGAGGCGACCTGACGCTACCGGCAGTAGTGCGGAGGATGGTCGGCAGCGCAGAGTAGTGGGACGCAGTGGTGTCCTTCTGCGAGGACATGATGTCGCAGAAGGAAGCTGCGGAACGGGAGAGGGAGATCTCAACTCCCTTCCCGGGCCGCAGAAGACGCATCGGGCGCCGAGGAATGGCGGATAACACCCTCGTCCGCTCCCCATGAATGGGTCCAGGGGCGAGGGACATGGGGCCGTCCCCGCCCCCTATTCGATGGACCCCAAGGCGGACGCGCGCGCGGGTGTCGGCGCGCGCCTCTGAGGCGATGCACGGGGTAGTTTAACACCCCACTACCCCGTGCTGGAGACGAGGCCCGGACAGACCAGGCCAGCACGAAAGTGTGGGGCCGTGGAAGAATTTAGACTCCCGCAGCCCCACGCGCGCTCCTGATAGAAGAGACACCGGGGTGGGTTTAGTCAGTAAAAGTCTGACAGACCCCGTCGCCCACCCCAGGGCGGCGGACATCCTATGAGGATTAAAAAAAAAAGGGTGGCGCTCGTATACATAAACACTAGTGTAAATATTCTACTTCCATTAATTAGCTCTTCATGTTATTGTCGTATCAACCAATTTGCTTAGTTTTTTCCTATCTACGGAGTGGGTGGGCTACCAGTTTTTTTTTTATTATAATCTAGTGCTTGACCGCAATCCCGCCTGATGGTAAGCAGTGATCCAATGGTTGATGGTAAAACACGCTAGTTTATTAAGAGCCTATTCACTTAAAAAAACTTAATGAACAGGAAGGAAGAGGGCAGTTAAAGCCGGTGAACTTTTTCGCAAGCTAATGAAGGTATTTATTTATTACATACAAATAACATAAGAATTCTGTGGTTTATTTAATTTTGTAATTAGTTGATTTCGGCATAAATACTTTCGAATATCCGAACAGTCAATTCGTCTATATCAAATAATTACGCTCTTTTCGTAATGTCCAACAATTTATTGTTACTAATATTTTGTAATTATCTTTATGCAAAGCTGCTTTAAATTACACTGATTTTGATACTATTTGTGTCAAAACACATTTATTTGCAAACGAAGCGACATTTATTAATATGCAATTAATATATTGTAATGTTCTGCATTGCGAGTTATTTTATCTGACTGGAATAATATGAAATATACAATTTTCTCCCTCGATCGCTGCGAAATTCTATTTGCCGAAATGCAAAGCGATTCCACAGTAAACAGGTGGTTCATTGAAATAAGTATGTGTTCATTGTCTGAGTCGTTTAAAGGTAGACGTGCTTGCGTAATTATTAATGTGTTTTCGTTTTAATAATGTGTGTTCATTATAATCGTGTGTGTTTATTTTAATCGAGTGTTTTGATATTAATCTTGTGTCTTCATTTACATGTATTTATTACTTGTGTTGCGTTTAGGGCTTTTTTGTTTGTATTTTGACATTTGGTAATTCGTTTATTCTAGGTACTTACTTTGACTATTTGTTTTGCATGACGACGCCTTTTGAATATTTTGACTAATATAATCAGTACCTTGTAATGCTACTGCTGGACCATCTCTTTGGAGGAAGTGGGCCATAAAACACCTTACGGGCTCAATGTGGGTTGGTTAATGTGACATGTTTTTTTTTAGGTTCTAGGATATTTCTGTTGCCTCACGATGTTTTTTTTTACCGTTATAAGATCAGTAATTATGAATTTATTTACACAAAATAAAGCACCTGAATGTACGTCGATACCTATACTTTTATAATACACTAACAATTCTGATAATTTCGAGAACACTGCCGCCACAAACCACATTTGTATGACGGTGCTGCCGGTATTATATGTTCCGTCAACACCACAGCTACTCATTTCACATGCTTATTGCGGCCGCACAATGGACACACGAACGTTCAAGAATGACGATAAAAGACATTATTATAATTCATGTTTCCTGTTGACTCTGCACACTTAATAGTATCTGTCGAGGGTGCGGTGAATACAATGCTAATCCCTCACTCCCGGCTTAGGCAGAGGTGAAAAACCACGGTGGTTTTAGCCGGTTAGAGTCCGGCACAGCCCTCCGTCATGAATAGATCTAACATCATGCTTATGTACCCTTAAATGTGTAAGCAAAGGTTTTAGGTCCGTATTACAGAACGTCACTCAAACTCAAGCTCTACTTAAGTCTCGTTTCAAGCCTTTTGATTGGTTAAAACTAGTCTTAAGTAATGCTTAAGCAGAGATCAATGCTTGAGTAACGTTCTGTAATACGGACCTTAGTTACAAAGTTATGATTATTTCTCATGTAATAAGTAAGTATTGTGCGTTTAGCTACAAATTCCTTTAGCCACATTAGACGCTGGTATACTTGGAATCAGTAGCTACTCGTAAAATATTAAAACGGTTTCTTCTGACGCCTTGGCTGTAGAGAGAAGATGGTTACTATGTGTGTGATATTGATGGTGTCCATTAGCAATGTACCATAGCTAATGGAAACTAGCCACGGGAACCTGGTGAATGGCAGTAAAGTTATGAATTAGCAAAGGCTATAGCCAAAGTGTTACCTATAACTATCTGGTAGCCATCACGGCCGTGAAGGGATGCCAAATCAAGGACTACGAAATCACACATTTTTCAATAAAATTAGAACTGAATGATTAAGGAATTTCGAGGAATTAAAAGTCCTGAAAGTACAAAATACATTTCGTAAAAAAACACTGCCATATGATTGGAATGACGACGGAACCACCGATTATAACTATTTAAAAGACAGTGATACGGTATTTTTGAGATCTTTACTAAAGCGATAAAATACAGGAAAACAAAATAAGACGATAAGATCGAGTTTGTTTGGCTTGTCGAAGCAATGCATCGCTTAGGTACGCCGAATAAATAGGGAGGATGATGATTAAACAAGCAGTTACTTATAACTATACATTTTTTTTTTGTTTTTAGTCTAGCAACATAAATCACACCCACAGAAAACATGCGACAGATTGCCTAAAATGTAAACAAATATGAAATATAACATTAATTCTTACATGATAGAGGTCAATCTACGCTACAACTTCAAATATTTTTCCAACTTTTCTATAATGTTCACTCTAAGTTCAACTTAATTTTTATTGAAATAAAGTTAATTTTCGTTTAACTGGCATCAGGGGACGTGCAGCACTAGCCCTCCTACACTTGATCATACCTTGTATGTATAGAAACATTGCGCCATATTCGCCACAAATGTAGACAAGTAAAAATTAATGAAAAAATAACTTTAACTCGGACGTAACAAACATTTTTTTTTACTTTTTGAATATTGCTAGACACTTTGAAATGAACTTATAGTCCGAGAGCTGGCAAGAATTTTTGGGTAGGTATTTGAGGCAAGCTGAAAACTTAACGCAGCTAGCAAGAACGCAGACAGTTGCCGATAAACGCTGTCTCTCACTCTACAGTTTGTCTATAGCGCTCCGCACTCGCACCCATACAAATTCATTAGATCACCTGGCAGGTAGAAAGTCCCACCGAAATGATCTGTCTTTTTGAGAGTCTTATTTTTTAGTTATAAATAATACTCTATTAAAATTTCAAGTTGCCTCAAATACATTTTTATATTTTTTTTGCAAAATATTTTTGAACGCGTCTGGCAATTTTAAAACCCCGGCTGAATCGTCTGGCTTATTATTTTTTATATTCTGTAAATATTAAACTACAACATATAAAAATTGCAAATTGCCTCAAGTATATTTTTGGATAAAACAAAATTTTTTTTTTTTAAATTTGGGCGTTGACTTAGCCCCGCTACTCACCAGCCAGGTCTGCAGTTTCGTGTTGGGATATAATAGGAGAGGTACAGGACAAGTTTTTAGCTTGCCTCAAACACCTACCCAAAAATTCTTGCCAGCTCTCCTACTATTAATATTCATTGAAATAAATTTTATATTTGCTTATAACTTTTATATTAGACGGATGTACAGCACTGCGCACTTAGTTTGGATAGAATCACGAGGGACGACTATTTTTTTCGGAATTGAAGACTCAAACAAAAGATCGCGATATGATTTAATTTTATTTATATATTTTTATAATTATTTATTTATTAATCATTAGGAGTTTTGCTTATATGTACCTTCATTGTAATATGTCTAGCATATATATGTATAAATAATTCATAGAGATATTATGTCAATTAGACGTGATTCATTCGAGAGATGATAGCGTGTGCACTGTGAGAAATCTAATAATATATTTGACTCAAGTAAAAATATTTTCTAGAAGATCTCTCACATTCAATGAGGAATTGTATTATTTCTTGAAACGATTACTTTTATGTTAACACTATCCGAAAAAAAAATATTGTATGAAGACAGGCAAGAAATCCAAGAAGAGCGGTTCTGCGTCCGCAATTACGGGCAAATAACATCACTGAAACGTTATTTACTTGAGTAGCTTTGTACATTTTCACGGAGAGCGTATTTTGACGGTGTAAAGTAATATTCCGCTGTCGTAAATCAGCTGTTGTCGCCGCTATTTCCGGAAACCGCAGCTTTCCAACGTCTGATATTAGAATTCGCCAGACATATTCTAGGTATTATATTTATTTGATAAACTGCCAAGAGCAGAATATTGGAGAATCAGCCCGTAGTCAGTAATTCTAATACGTGGTCCAGTTTATAAGAACACATAGGACGAGAGTGGGAGATGTAGCTGTTATTTGCACTTACCTAGTAAACTAGTATCCCACCAAAAACATTATGTAAAAACTTGCCAAATCTCTCTCAAGCTGCTTGTTTAACTCTAAAAAGTAATGAAATCTAGACAAAAATTATTGGCACATCTGCATAAAATGTAAAACTTGATTTTATTACATATCCTAATACTTATTAGCATCTTTACTGACACCTCTAATCCGTTGAACACTATGTTTGGTTACGAGTACGTAGGTATTGTCATGAATCAGTAGGTGAAGGAGAATGCCGAAATCTGTACCAAACCACTTTTTGACTAGCATTACCAAAATATGAATCATTATTAAATCCGCGTTTACGAAATGTTATAAAAAAGTTTTTTCTACAAAAGCATTTCCGGTAGTCATAAATTTGCTGGATGCCATTCCCAGCACAAAAAAAAAAATCGATTCCAAGCAACAAAAAATCGTTAAGAGAAATCAATCACAGAACGATGGCTTAAACGATTAAAACGATTTTACATTCGTTAGAAGGCGCAGATAGTGAATAAATAAATCTGTTTTTTGTGATTTTTGAATAGAAATAGGTATTCACAGCCACACATCAAGTTATACAGGGAGTTTTGGCGGGAAAGTCAAGGTGAGTGTCACGCTTATTTTTCATTGGACTTTTAAAATTACTTATAGTGTTGTTTACTAATGAAAGCGCGTGATTTATGTAGTAAAAAGTGCATTCAGTGAATAATTTATAAAGAACATTGAAATATTGTAGCATAGTGGCCACATCATGACTTTACCCCAAACCCCTCCTAGTCGGCTCACGCGGGACACGTAAGGAGACAGGTTAGGTTAAGTTAGGATAAGTTACGAAGTTAAAATCCATTTATGTATTCGACTGAAGGACTTGTATCCATGGTCAAGATATATATTATTTAAAAAAAAGCAAGTTATACATGTCGACTTTGAGAGCGCGGTTATCTTGCTCGAAATAAAGGCTGTTTTCGTTGTGCAACTGTATATCGTGATGTGCTGCTGACCGTACATCGATTGGGCTACTAAACTTATTTTCAGACTGAATAATCAATTTATTTATTAATCGATTATTTCTAGGCGATATCGATTTTAGACATTTTGAATCGAGATAGCAACACTCCTAAACAACTGTCAAATGTCAACTCCCTCACAACACCTCGTTCTCGTTCCTGTGTGTTACCATGGTTACATCAAATACTTAGTTCCTTTGCCGTCATGTTGGCACTAATGCAAATTAGTGTATGAGAGAGAGAGACACAGAGTGCGTCGTGCGTGCGTCTACCTTGTTTACGTTATTGAAAGACATGCAAACAACATGGCGGCAAAGGAACTATATGATGAAACGCACTATCGTCGCTTATGAATCGTTCGTGTTTATTTTGTGTTGTTATTTTGATGTGTTGCTGGTTGTTTTTGTCCGTTGAGTTGAGCTTTGTTCCGCTGGGTCGAATTTCCCTTATACAATATGTAAAGAAAACCCTGTCCGACCCATAAGGATAATAAAGGTTAGGTAAACACTTGACCAAATATAATATAAAATTTTACATAATCATCATAGTAACAATACTATTGAATTTTGAAATAATCCTTTTTTCGCGGGAATTAATTCCAATTTCCCCGAAATTTGGTAATTTTTAAAACAGTGACAACACCGGTATTATTATAAGCGAATAGCGACGCGACCACGTCACAGGTGCCGCGTGCCCTGCCCCCCGCCCCCCGCCCCCCGCCCTGCGCCCGCGGAAGGGGTTGCATAACGCACATGTATTAAGTTACCTCTTTTTGCGAAATAATGTTTATTTTTTTAGGGGGAAGTTTAGTCTGTCTTTGTGGGCATTAGTAGAATCAGTTATCGATACCTAACAATACCTTAACGGATCGGACAGAGTTTTCTTTACATATTGTATATTATAGTGAATGGTATCTTGCAATAATTTAGGCGGGTTTTTTAAAAATATAAATAAGAGAAAAAATCTCAGTACTGCGGACTCGAAAACAAAAACGCTAAGCTGGATAAATATGGTTATTTCATCTAAAAGCAGTTGGTACAGACTTACATAAAAATGGGCATTCTCCTTAACTCATAAATTAACTTCAAACATTCATGAGATCTTTGATACTTGTTTCTGTAAAATATGGAAAACGTAGATATACCGATATTATTATTCGGTGAGTGATATGTGTATACTATTATAACAAAGCTGAAAAATATGTTTTATTTGTTTTAAAGCGGTCATCTCTGGAACTCTTAGTCGGCGTTTTTATGCAGTAGACAGTCCAATTCTATAAGAAGGAGCCGAGTCACGAAAAATAAGATAAGTTAATAAAAAAAAGGACGCCCAGCGAACATGAAGTTTTTAAAACAATTTTCTTTTTAACACTTTCCTCCAGTAAAAATGACATCGACATGAAATCGTAAACAACTGTCTTCAGTTTATAATTCCCATAAGAGAGGAGAGTTTTCCCACGATTGTGTGGCTAATGTAATGTTCCCGCGCGTTACGACAGCTAGCTGGAAAAAAGTACTGTTTTCTTAGACTTTCACGCGACTGATTAATAGAGAAATTATATCTTTGTGGTCAGTATATTAACTTGAGGGTTTTTTTATAACATTCAAAAAATACCAGATATTCCAATTTTGAAGAGTAAATAAGACCTGAACAAACTCCTTCCTGTTACAGTTAAATATGCAACCAGTTTTTATTTTTGTATGAAAGGCATATTAAAAGAAATCCCTAACAAACAATCATCATCATCATTATCAACCTTTTATCGTCCCACTGCTGGGCACAGGTCTCCTCTCATACAGAGAAGGATTGAGCGTAATCACCACGCTGGCTCAATGCGGGTAGGCGATTTCAGGTTTTCCTCAAGATGTTTTCCTTCACCTTTTAAGCAGTCATTTTTGTCCAAGATATACTTAGAAAGTACATGTAACTTAGCAAAGCTACATTGGTACTTGCCTGACCTGGAATCGAACCCGCACACTCATACTTGAGAGGCTGGTGTTTTAACCACTATAAAATATAAAAACTATAAATAACGCATTCATTCAAATAGCATTCTATATAGTCAACAATCCTATTATGGGCTAATCCTACCACCTCTATATGCAACCTTTTTCTGCATAGTCAAACAATATTCAGCCTTAGGTCAACAAGTTAAGGTTACCGAATAAAATGTTATAGGCAAATGTAACATGGTTCTTAAGTTAACCGTTAGTTGGAGCTAGTACTTACTAACCTTGGGGAGGTCAGTGAACCTTTGTTTATGCTACAGAGCACCGCAGGACTGCGGACGTAAGGGTTTAGTACACCAGTAGATTTATTATTAGTGTTTTGGTTGCACGGATTGCGTAACGCACTATTAGTACCAATGGGCTTCATTTTGACAGTTCAATAACATACATTGCGTTATTTACGTTGCTGAACAGACACATTTTCGATCACATGGAGCTTCGAATGATTCCAATTGATAATAATAGTGACTTAAGCAGTTAGGGTGCTGGTCGACCGATCGGGTTAAGCTACGCTTGTCGCGTTTGGTTCGTGGATGGCTGAACAACTTCACATACCAAAATTTCAAGTCCCGACTGTCATTTGTAGATTTTTGACACAGGTAGTTAACATGATCCTAAGTGCGGAAACAAACCCATAACTTAGAAAATCCCAAAGATAATCTAAAGCAATTAAGGAAGCTATAAACAAAAATAACTGTGGTCTATGGTCTTAAACCTTGCGGCTACTATCCTATACCAAACGACACTGGACAAAAACAGCTGGAATTATTTTTTTGTTGTTTCGTTTACATTCATTCGTCTACCGATCACGAGTACTGCCCTGGAATAGTACACGTACATAGTACTGCAGAATAAATAGTACACGCACATAGTACTACAGAATAAATAGTACACGCACATAGTACTACAGAATAAATAGTACACGCACATAGTACTACAGAATAAATAGTACACGCACATAGTACTACAGAATAAATAGTACACGCACATAGTACTACAGAATAAATAATACACGCACATAGTACTACAGAATAAATAGTACACGCACATAGTACTACAGAATAAATAGTACACGCACATAGTACTACAGAATAAATATTACACGCACATAGTACTACAGAATAAATAGTACACGCACATAGTACTACAGAATAAATAGTACACGCACATAGTACTACACTTGACTCCTTGACCTTGGCTACACTAGTACTAAACTTTTTGTAGAACTCAACCAATGAGATCAGTGAATGCTCTTATAATGCCCATCCCTATTTAAGCTTTACCAGTCCGCCAGTTCCGCGGCTTTGTCTTTGCTACTGTGTATTTACTAATTGGTGATTTAAATTAGTTTATTACAACTAACAGGACTCGTACAAATAGATACTTAAAACAAAAACTGTTGAAATGACAAGCACAGACTATAACATCTACATTCCTCTAGAGTTATGGCAGTCAACGCCTCATCAAACTTAGTTGAAAACACTAGAAAGGAGATGTTTCAGAAATGTATGGAGCCTGGGCTAACACTATGTACACTTAATGTAAATATTAGTAAACATTATAGTTAACTGTTTTTTATGTCAATTTCCAATATTTTGGCTTAGTTTTTATGTAGATTCAATTTCACTCTGCCAAGGAGTGCAACACATCTACTGACAAATATGGTGGTCAGCAATATGCGAAATATGATTTTGACAGTGACATTTGATTGACGTGTCATGTGTCCTCGGCTATCGTATCTACATATTTTCGACCACATGACTGCAAAAAAAGATATGAATTCCGAAAATACGGCACACGAAATGAGAGTGTCTCTAATGGTGGTCTATTAACTGAAATTATTTAAATAGCGGACTGCTTAATGCTAAAATTTAAATGGCAAATTACAACTTTTCAAGAAAGAAATAGCTTTACAGCCACTCCACCACTTACCAATACGGTGAACCATTCAGCAGCCAATTATGTTAGGGTAATATTTCATCAGCACTGCTCTCAAACCAGCTTGTCCCGCACTGAGTCCTCGTGATTGATTACTGCCTACTTCCTCTCGCAGCCATGCCGTGTTCCAGCTTTGAGAACATTATAAACAATAAGCCCGTGTCGAGCAAAACAAATTGCAATTGGTTCCATAAATGCTTTTACAAGTCAAAATAAAGTCAGATTGTTCGGCGTTTCCTATCTCGCTGCCCTGAGAAGAAACATCGAAAGTAGCCACCAATTACGAGAGGAAATAACATCTTAAAGACCAGATATACTTAATCTTAATCAGAAGCATTGACATCGATGATCAGAAGGCAGAATTATTGTTGTCCCGCACTAGGAATTAATTAGTGGGTGTGGTGACAAACCTTCAAACTCACATACACACGGAATCTGTATTTAATACAAATATTTGAATTTGATCCGAGCGAGAATCGAACCCGCTCGAAATTTAGTTGCAGTCTCTCCTCTGAGTCAAACAAATGTCAAAAACTTATCAAAATGTTCCGACACATACACACAGACAAATTCAGACTTTGATCTAAGATGATTTTTTTTGAAAAAAGAACCACACTGATTTGTGTGTACCTTTCCAAACAGTGCATACATTGGTCAAAAATTAATGTAACCATCACATCTTTTCCAGACATGCTACGAGATGGAGAGGTACCTCCGCGAAGAGCCGCGCAAGCGTCGCGAGCCCTCTCAGGAGGAGGACTGGGCTCGATCATCGCCCACCACGACGCCATCACCACCGGCGTCGATCCCATCACCACCATCTTCCACCGCCACTTTTTACATCACTGCGGTGAAATGCGAGCCACCGAGCGACTCTGAATATGAGAACACCGGCGCTGATGTATCTAGCCGTATGTGTCTACGTCTCTTAACTGTTCTTTTTTTTTGATAATATCTTTTCATCTGTATATATTCCAGACACTAAGATCAAGCGATCAAGCACTGATCAATTAACTAAATGTTATTATACATTGACATCTGACCACATTAAGAAGGGAATCCATAATAATCTCAACTAGCTATAATAGTTTCGGATCTTGAACTGAACTTCATATCGCAAAACTAAGTTCTGAACAACTTTTAGCGTTTTTGTTTATGCTATAATGGCCCACTAGCTTCGTATTTCTCCTTGGCAGTAATAAACAAAGTGTGTGTACCTAATTGGTTGCATTGAAACAAATACTTTGAGTTACGATTTTCGCTCTAGTTATTTTTTAAATGTCGAAGCATCATGCTGAAATTTCGGCCTCGTTTATGACTTTCCGATGATTAGTTGGTTACTTTTTTAAATTTATAGTTTAATATATGGCTTATTTTTACGCTTCTTATACGAGTTGCTAATAATGCGTTTTAATTCTTGTATTAGATGTATTCTGACGCCTCAACTAACTATTTCAGCGGATATCACACTGAGCCCTGTGCCGATGCAGCACCTGATCCCGCGCAAGCCTCCCGTGATCCGCCACCATGCTCACCCTCATGCGTCAGACCCGCGCCGGCGGGTCCATCGCTGCGAGTTCCCGGCCTGCGACAAGGTCTACACCAAGAGCTCACACTTAAAGGCGCACAAGAGGACGCATACTGGTCAGTATAACGCCACTCTTTATTATTTTGCGTAATAAGCGAACTGCCTCTGCTTTGCACGATTTTAATGACTTGTAAAAATATCTATAACATTTCTTAATGATGTTTGGACAACAGAAGGTCAAGCTACCCCAAACTGATCTCTCCCAATCAACCTTATGCGTTGAACCTTAATACTTTAGAGATAAAGTTGACAATCGAATAAGGAAATCTGACAGATTGTAGTAGCTTGATGTGCTGTCGTCTGTACAATAATTATCTAAATTATGGTGAAAACTGCATGAAACAGCGCATTCACACACACGAAAATAAATTTTAATTTACAATAATATGCACTTAATTAAAAATGGAATCCTATGAACCCGAATGTTTATAGTAAGTATATGTGCAGACCTGTTGCTGCAACAAGAATTTTTGGTGTTTGTAATACGACACACGTGTTGCATAGAATTCTACCTTCATACGAACAAGACGCACACTTGTTTCTGTACCAGGGTTGCGTATTTTTTATTTCACCATACACACAAAGCGGTTAGTGTCCATAGAGTTTCCTGCCGCGCTATGAGTATGAATATTTTTTGTGCTTGTGCCTATTTCACCACATAATAACTGTTATAAATAAATAAATACGGAATAATCACACAGATTGAGCTAGCCCCAAAGTAAGTTCGAGACTTGTGTTATGGGATACTAACTCAACGATACTGTATTAATTATAATAGATATGTACATATACATGTATAGATAAACATCCAAGACCCAGGTCAATCAGGAAAATATCGTTTTCCAACATGACCTGACCGGGGGTCGAACCCGGGGCCTCCACGTCGCAGGCAGGCGTGTTGACCGCTGCGCCACGGAGGACGACAAACCCTACCCTTACCCTTACCCCCCCTACCCTTTATTATCCTACTGCTGTTAACTATTCGCGTAAAATTATAACATAATTCTTGCAATAACTCCAACTTGGTGAGGAGAAACTGTAATACTTCGGGTCACACGTAGGTATGTAAGTACACTTCCAGTGTCCTACGATTCCACGGTCCCTTAATCTATCCAAGGTTCGCGGACCGGTTATACCTCAATCAGGTGACCGATAAACGTGCTACTTGGATTCTGAATTAGGTATGCTATTTTTGTGTTAATGACTTGTAATTATATCTTGAATTTAACTGTAAAACTACTGTAAGGAACCGACCCAGTGCGCGACTACTTCGTTGAATAATATTGTGTTTCTTAGTATGAACGTTTAATAATTTGAACTGTCTAGTTACCAGTACAATGTGGTCTCAGTAATAGGTTTCCGTTTTTAGGGTTCCGTAGCCAAATGGCAAAAAATGGAACCCTTATAGTTTCGTCATGTCTGTCTGTCCGTCTGTCCGTCCGTATGTCACGGCCATTTTTTCCAAAACTATAAGAGCTATACTGTTGAAACTTGGTAAGTAGATGTATTCTTTAAACCGCATTAAGATTTTGATACAAAAATAAGAAAAAATAACAATAAATATTGGGGGCTTCCCATACTTAGAACTGACACTCATTTTTTTTTTTTCACCAAACACATACGTGTGGGCTAAGTATCTATGGATAGGTCTTTAAAAATAATATCGAGGTTTCTAAAATATTATTTTTCTAAACCGAATAGTTTGCGTGACAGACGCTTCCAAAGTGATAAAGGTAGCCCCCCTCTAACTTCTAATTATAAGAAAATGAAAAATCTAAAAAAAAAAACATGACGTACATCCATTAATATAAAGTGCGTATGTTTGTATGTCTGTCTGTATGTATGTGCCCGAAGTTGCTCAAAACCCTCACCACTATAGGTAATCATATAGAGCTGGATGCGCTGAGTTCAAAAAAAAAACACAAAAAAAAAAACAAAACAAAGAATTTTGTTTTTGTCTCGGTCCTTACTATAAAAACTACCAACGAAAATTGTTTTGAACGAGATCTAGTAAGTAGTTTTTTTTAATACCTCGTAAATCATAAACCGCTTATTACCGCGCAATCTTTCACACAAAAAACTTAAATCCTTTAATTTTTGACATTAGTTTGGATGTCCAAAATAAAATCACATAAACCAGAGTAGGTAAATTCACGAGTAATTACGATTAATGATTAAATTACAAAACACAGAAAACAAATATAACTTCTAGATCAGATTGAATACATTTTGTATACTTTAAAATATTTATAAAACATTTCCACAATCAAGCGGAATTACTCGATAGGTATATTTATAATATTCAACACATTTCACGATTTTAAAAGCATAAGATCATCTGCTGAGTGATTCAATCCGAGTCATTCCAACGATTTCCTATAATCGTAAGATATTAGTGTTACCACTCTTCAACAATGCATTATAATAACTCTATCCGGGAAGTTATGCACAAAGTAGGACATTGTTATTAATTCTAAGTGCAATGCACTAGCATATGTGACTTTAGTCATTAATAATACTCTATCTATCGTACCTCTGCAAAGTTTAGATTAGAGCCACCTAGCGCAATTTAAGAGAAGCTGACGTCGGGCTCAGGCTTTGCATTTTGCGGTCTTTGTAACGAACGCTCTGAAAACGCACAGAGGAAACCTTTGTAAGCATCACCTATCGAATAAACATTGAACTACTGAGTTTCAAGGCTTTGCGTTGCATATCTATTTAACTCTGTTTGAACCTAGATGGCGCTGTCGTCAATAAAATCTTCAGTTAACATAGGCATTGGGTTTTTTTTAAAAACTGTCAAAGAGCAGACAGTGACTAGATTTTGGTAGTTTTAAATTAAGAGAAATGGACTTCTAATATAATTCTCAAACTTAAACTTTTTTATTTACATGTATCGTCGGAAAAAAAGGAAATTGAGAACCGACGAAACATTGGGTATCTAGACTCATATAAATATGCTCAATTCATCTATTCCCGTTATACATTTTCAAGGCAACAATTTTAGATAAATTACTACACTAAATTTATGGTTGACGGCCTTTTAATACAGTTAAAAGAGGCAATAAATTGATAACACTTGAAGAAAGAAAAAATCATTTTTTTTTAAATAATTATAAACCAGTGCTTGACTACAATCCCGCCTGATGGTAAGCAGTGGTGCCAATCGTTGATGGTAAAGCGCACTAGTTTATTAAGCCTATTCACTTAAAAAACTTAGGAATAAGAAGGATGACGACAGTTGAGCGAGGTGATGAATGTTAAACCCAAGACCAACACGACCAACGATGCTGCGCCAGAGGGAGATTGATCTGGAGACTCTCCATGACCAAACTCCCGACACAACAACATTTGGCGCATCGTACCCGGCACACATCACAACACAACTGCTGAGACCCGTCCTCCGTACGACAAGACGGTTAAGAAGACATATAATATTATTATATTTTATTTCTATTTATTATGTATTTAACATTGATATTATATCAATGGTATTTAATAGTAGTTTTAGGACAAAGGAAGTTCATCATTATCGTCCATACGTCACGTCCTTAGTCACGAATTTCCTAACCATATCATGATCGTTTCTCTGTTCTTCCTCTACTCTGATACCCATCGACATTCATACTCATAATCCTATATTTTCCTCATGTCTCCGTGATACATGCCCATACGATGACAACCGGTTTACACACTGTGCTATCTATAATAGGCTATTTGACAGATTTATAATTTTTATCTTGAATTACTTGGTTGCGGTTAAGAAGTTCACCGAAAGTATTGATTTTAATTTTAAATACGTATTTCGTAAGAAATATGCAAATAAAAATTCAAAATTCAAATAAGCCGCGAAAACGATATATATATAGCAATATGGCGTCGCGCTTTAGTGACGTCACAAGCGGTTTTCGGTTCTCAGTGGTGTTTGTTTTTATTTATTATTTGTTGTTGTTATCTAATAAAATGGTTTAAAAGTGGTGTGCTGTACTGGGTTGTACAAAGAAATCGATTAAAACCCTTCGAAAAACAGTTTACAAGTTTGCCGAAAATAAGCGTTGATGCGCGTATGACGTCATAGCGACATTAGCCAATCCGGATCGTTTCACAATGTGTGGCGCGATATACAAAAAGCCAATCATATTTTTGTGTTTTGGATATATTAATTGTTATTATTTTTTATTAAAACTCATGTAAATGACATAAAGAACCCTCATTTTATGCAATTAAAGCAAAAAATCACAAAAAATTGAATACTGTCAAATAGCCTATTGTGTGTATCCTAAAGGACTAAACTAGCAACATTGTACTCGGTAGTTTACTAATGAATCCGAATGACGACACTGTAAGGTACTCGGTAGTATAGCACCCGCAGTCTGTTAACATACGGCCTAGATCCAAGTTGTCGCTGTCGTTTCATTTTTGTTATCCAAGTATTCCTCACACACAACTTTTCAACTATCGGAGCCACTTTCAGACTTTCTCTTATGTACTCATTTCTTATTCTATCATTTCTTGTAACACCGACATTCCTCTTAGAATTCTCATCTCAGCTGCATACCTTTCATTCATCCCCTTTGTAACACAAGGAAGTTATTTCTATTCTTAGTATTAAAGTTGTTTCCAAGAAAATGCCAAAACACGTGGGAACGTGTTTTGGCATTTTCTTGGAAACAATTTTTTGGGGTTAATGACCTTACTGTATTAAAGAACGGCAGATTAGTTAACGGACATAAGATAAATATTACATAGTTTAATCCTGTATAATTAACATAATAATCTTTAGGAACTAAATTAAATTTTAATTCGGTACATCATTTTCTTTCAAAACTAAAATATTAATTTAATCCGGAAAACTAATATTTATCTCTGTCCTTTTAATAATTAATGAAATAAGAACAAAAAAAAAAAAACACTAAATATAAATTTAGTTTATAGGCGAACAAGCGAATTAGCAATTACCTATTATATATAATTACTTAACAATTATGCAGTAGTGCAATATTATATTCCTGCGAACTACCTTTTTAACTTGTATGATCTATTTTGTAAGAAATTTTACTGTAAATTCTTAGACTAAGTGACTCTTCCATCCCAACATCAAAGGCACAATATTATATTCCTGCGAACTACCTTTTTAACTTGTATGATCTATTTTGTAAGAAATTTTACTGTAAATTCTTAGACTAAGTGACTCTTCCATCCCAACATCAAAGGCACCCTTTCTCGGGTTGATTCTTTGAGCATGTAACTGTAATTAGGAAACTCATTACTTTCAGGCGAGAAGCCGTACAAGTGCTCGTGGGAGGGCTGCGAGTGGCGGTTCGCGCGCTCGGACGAGCTGACGCGCCACTACCGCAAGCACACCGGCGCTAAGCCGTTCCGGTGCCGTCACTGCGAGCGGTGCTTCTCGCGCTCCGACCACCTCGCGCTGCACGCCAAGCGTCACGCGTAGCCAGCGGCCCCCACCGCGGCGCCTGCCGCACGCGCGACGCATCGTAAACGCAAATAAATCGCGCGCGCTCCATTTATTTACACGTATATTTAGTAATTCCGTTTATGGGTTGTTCTGAGTTGTGAACGGGAAATTGTTTGTGATGAGGGTGTGCTGCTCCATATAGCGTCAAGCCAAAGAATGCCGCTACGTCGTAGCCGAGTCAACACTCATTGCACCTAATGCTTTAAATTTAAAGTTTATGTTTTTAAGTTTAACGAGTTTTTATTCGGGAAAAATCTCTTGATGTTTTGGCAATTATCGTTACGGTTCTTTGTTGCTAAGAGTTCGATTTATAGCCGTTGTGTATTATGTAATTTTGTGGGCTTTGTGTAATTTTTGTGCCGTCGCTTAGCGATGGCGCGTGTGTGCCATGAGTGGGGGGATCCCCTCCACATGCATTTTAATCGCGGTCATATTATTTATTGGGGAGTTCGGCTAATCATCCCACCGACGCCGAGCACTACCTTTATTATTTTAGGCTTAGTGCGTCGCGTTACCTGATGTTAAGTCGTCGTGGTGGACCAGTCGGAGTATCTATTCTGTGACCTCCACCTCTTTCCCTGCAGTGTGCAGTGACACGCGCAACAGGTACAGCGAGGTTACCATCGACTGGTCCACGATCTCGGCGCAGATTCGTGTTTATTTTGTATACTTGTATTTTATTCAGTAGTTTTAAGCTTCCTCTTTACTTTTTCATTCCGATATTTTGCAGTTAACTGGCCTTTATTTCGTTAGTATTAAGGAATATTATTATCTGCACTATTTAATTTATGACGTGCGTTTACACACATAGCGTGGGAATTGATGTTTAGTCTACAGGGACGGGTGACATCTTTAGTACCTACATAATATTTTTTTGTATTTTTCTAATGTGAATTGAGTTGCGCTAAGTGTGTAGAGTGGCTGGACTGTAAGGCCGGCGACGACGTCTGTCGATGTCGATTTAAGCGTGTTCAGTCGTGATCTCAGTAATAATATACAAGAACAGCACTATTTCTAACTCGCCGTTGATTGCGTCCCGACGTCGCCTGCCTGGACACAGTTGCTATTATTTACGATGGATGACCCACAATGGAGGACTAACACAACACACTCATAGTAGCAATAGGTAGTTGTTGACAATTCAATAATAACTTCCCTTCGACTGATTGTTAAATACGATTCTGAATCAACGCAATGGATATTGTCGAATTGTCAGTCAAAATGTTGTGTTCCGAAGTCAGAATGGTTACGTAACGCCAATTACTTTCGTATCGCTAACCGATTAGTGTGAACAAGTATAACTTTTAATGATAAGGGAAACTTATTATATTGTTCTAATCTCATAAAAATAATCACAATTAAATTAAGTTACCTATAAGCACTTGCTAGCTGCTACTCACGACACTGCCCGGTGTAACTGTGTGTGCAGAATCACTTCTGAATTCTGCAGAACGACTTACGCGAGTGTGGCAATTACGTTACACTTGTAAAACAGTCATTATTTTCTCTTTAAATTTATAAAAAAGATTATAAATATGAATTTTCTACAATAAATAATACAATCTGTAAACAACAAGAATTAGCCTTTAAAACATTTACAGTGTCGCCAAGTAGCTAGCAACTGTGCATATGACTCACATACCTCCCGGGGCCAATAATTTAGTCTTCCCCTTTGATTAATTCTACAAAACACAAAGAAATGTGCTTTGTACCTCTGTAGAGTTGGCACACGCACTTGAAACGATTTTGAACGCAAAAATAGTATAATATTAAGCATAAGACACTACAATAATCTAGCCAAATATTTATAAGTACATAAATTTTGACTGAAAATTTAGAGATATTATTTTAGAAACATTGACTGAGGACGTATGTAACGCTGGATCTGCTTTTAATGTTTCGATTGAATAATTAGTAAGATTAATACATTTTAGGAAGTAAAGGGTACTTCATTACGCTTATCATTACAAACAAAGATTGTCTGCGGTGTGAGCCCAATATTTTGTTATTGGATTTGGAAAGTTAATGGAACATGAGTGCAAGTGCGTGTGACATGTCTGCAGCTTAGTATTACAGCACAAGAGGCAAGTCTGCATTTCCACTTACGCTCAGTAAGTTTTTATATTGTCTCGTCCCATGTATACCTAGATTTTATTATATTTATACATTTAAATTAAACCACCATGTTAAACCATTAATTAGGGTAAAACCATAAAATTTAGTAATACTTTGTTATTTAGTATTTTGCGCATTTTTGGCGTATTTGACATTTTATTTTGAAAATCTCAGTTTCAAACACATGTCATCATTTTACCAGTCTGTCGACTGTCAACATGTTTTTATTGTTCGTTTTGACAGTGGACAGTAGCCGAATTACGTGTTCAATAGCGATAATAACAAATCAACGTCAATTTTAATGTTTTTTAATAAAATGGGATACTACCCAAAGTACATAACTGTACGATGCTCCTTTTCCTGGAGTTGTCATTTTTGGAATAGTCTACCACACAAGCATAGAAACTCAAATATTAATCGACTTTTTACAATAATTTTGAAATGACAACAGCATTTTAATATTTTCATAAAAGGTCGATTTATGTTTTTTTTTTTTCATTTCAGTTTCTGTGCTTGTGCTGCAGACTATTAATCCATTGCGTTTTATTAATTGTCACAATTTTGTGATCGTCATTGCAATTGAAACATGAAAAAGGAATAGCAAAAGGATCCAAAAATTTCAATTGCACCTAAAATGTTCGGTCAAACGAAATTCATTTTCAAAGAAAGATAATTTTCGAAGCCAATTGATTTTATGAATTGCTATTGAATACATGTAGATAAACTACAGGGGCTAGAAAACCTCCTGCATATGCACAAAACGGGCATTTACAGTGAAATTGTACGCGTGTATAGCTCACACTGATTATCTGAGGCTTGCAATAAAAAATAGTTATGCAGAATAGTAAATTGCTTTGAAGCAATATATAAAAGCGTGAGTTAGTTAGAGTTGGAACTGCACAAGCCCTGTTCTAGCTATTAAATCAAGCTAGAAGAACGGTGTTTTTTTTAAACACTTGTCAAGGGTTAGGCTATATACGTAAATTCAAGTGTTAGCTGTACGAATTTAGCTTTTAAAATCACATAACCACTAACATAATTCAATCATTCTGTATTTCTTTTCTAGATCGATGTATAAGTGTAACTACCGTGAAATCATAGAATTAAGAAAAAAAAATTAAAAAAAAATTTAATGTGATTCATAAATTTATTATACTTTAATAATAATGATGATAGGAAATAAATGTTAAATGTATGGCATGGATACCGCTTACTGAATGGTCTCTGTGTATTAGGGTTTACATGCACGACGGCAGGTACAAGCATTATATGTAGTTTTGTAGAATACCCACATTATTGATAAAATTTAAAACGTAAAAAATATCCGCTGTGACTTTGGTCTCTATCTAAATTTCTCTACTAATTATTGCTACGGGAGTTTAATTTTTGAATCACCCTCGTTACCAGAGAATAATACTGAAACCAGCCTATTAAACACCAGCTTTAAGGCCTTTTAATATATCCGTAAAAAAGAGATATGCTATCGACATATGATATCTTATTAAAATACGCGAATGATTCGAAAATGTTTCTCTCTGTCGGCGGGGAAAAAATATTGATATGAATATTCCAAATGAATGTCAAACTACGTCATAACTAATGTATTTACAAAATGTAATTAATAAACGAAATATACATTTGTCTTATATATAATAATATATATACTTACAATATACTACTGTAAAAATAGAAAACATTTCTTCATTCAAGATACGCGGCTGTGTTAGAGCAAATCTTTGTATACATTTTCAATTCCTCCGACTCGGGAACGATTTACATACTTAATTAAAATAGTATTTAAGATTCATTAGAAAATAATAAATTAAGGCCGATATTTAATTATTTAGAAGTTGTTTCATTGACAGAGATATACAAAATATTAACTTTACATAAATGCCAAAATTCATATTTCAAAATATGTAGGTCGAAATCCATTAAACAAATATTTCGCTTATGAATTTCTGCCATATCATCCAAAAAGGTTTTAGTCATAGAAACAAAAAAAAAAAAAACGCGATAATACCTCTTTCTAATATAAGTAATCTTATTAATTCACAAAACAACGAAGGAATGAGGTGAACAAAAGCTCATAATTTTATACACGATTAGGACAAGGCATTATGTGTACCTACTTAGAAATTTCTTATAGGTACCTTTGATATAAATATGGCTATTTTTGACAGCCTGCATTTGACCTACTTTTTACTGTTTTGGCCGATAGTGAGGTCACCCCTGTCATAACCTGCGATTTTAACACAAGTGAGTAAATGTAGGTCATCGCTTTCGTTGACCTACATTACCTCAGCCAAACCCTTCTGGTGATATTCTATACGCACAATAAGCAACGATATAGATAGAGATAGTTATTAAATTCGCATTTTCAATCACAATTCGTGAGTTTTGCTAATCAATTGCTTAGTACATTACAAAAAATTCTTCTCATCAACAATGAAAATAACACAATGAACAAAATGAAACCCGCCATTAATATTCATTTATTCAGTTTCATTCTGTATCTCTTATTGATTACAACTAGGACCCTGTAAGAAGCGACCGACTGTTTCACCTCCCTGCTGACTATTATGGCCATTGTGGGTCTCACAGTACAATGTGCCCTGACTGCCACCGAAATACATACAACGTAATCCAGCCCCCTAATCGGCGAACACATTTTTGTCAAATGATTGAGACTATAATGGTTGGGATCAGTTGGCATCGTTTAGAGCGCCCATTGGTCCGTTCGGTCCAAACGATCCCAACTAGTCGCAATCATTTGACAAAAATGTGTTCGCCGATTAGGGCCTGATACTTGTACCAGGTCCGTATAGACATGGAGGTGTGATATCACAATCGTATGTCAATTTAACATTTATTCAAATGAACTCTCCTGCTCTGGACAGAGCGGAAGAGCATGTCAGATATATACTAACTAAAGCCCACCCGTGTTCCTTCATTTGCCTGATCTCTGGACCACAGGCAAATGAAGGAACACGGGTGATCCAAAGTATCTATTTATCTATTTTGAATCACCCACGGCTCTGGCAGAAATAAACCCAACCTCAAAAGTTACGAGACAGTAGTTCGGAAATGTAAACTCTATAATAATGTATTTTTTTATTAAAAGATTGTTAATATTCGCCAGTCTTCCATTGGCATAATGAACTATGAGATATTGAGATCATCATCACCATCTCCCTAGCCTTTTCCCTACTACATCGGGGTCAGCATACAATCTGAGCGGGTTCGGACTGAACTATTGCGGTTTTATTTCTATTATGCCTGAGTTCGAGGATGTAACTGTATTATCATTAATTTGTGAAACTACTCCTAAGTTTTTGCATCAGTACATTCCATTGTGTTCCCGATTCGGATGGATATTTGAATAACATGATATTGTAAGAATGTATTTTGAACTTGTAGCCGGCTGTTGGATAAGATATTAATATTGTTTAAAAACTTAATTTTTGTAATATTTAAAAACCACGGTGAAGAAATACCCACAGGGTATTTTCCAAAAAAGTTGTGCTAAATATTATGAAAGTGTTAAATATTTTTTAGAAACGTGGTCCTCTTTCAATTTATTATTTAAACACATTATTTGTGACTAAAACAAGTCCATATGTTCCTCATAAGCTTTTTCAACCCAAAAATAAAACTGCATCAATTATTAGATAATAACAGTTTATTTAGTAATTAATAATATAACTATGCCCTATTTAATAAGTCATTAATACTATTTCTAAACTCCACGATGGTTGTTTGTATTTCAATAACATTTACTGAATAGTTAGGTTATTCAAAGGTTGTACTAGAGAATGAAATTCAAAATTAAGCTAAATACCTGTAAACAACGATTTAGGAAACATTTTTTTTTACTGGGCTGTAAAAGCTTATGAAAAACACATGTAAATAAATGTGAATTACTTACCGGAAATCAGCAGTTTCATACCTTGAACAAAAGAATACATTTATTAAACCACAGTCGGTTAAAAGCATTATTATTGTGAAGACTTTGGTCATTAATCATTGCGGTGACGTCACTGTATTAACGTTATTAAATTGCCAAATTGCGTCACTCATCTGATGTTCTGACAACAGTCTGAAAAGCTGCGCCTTTTTTCTATGATCTTCTGACTATCCAGGATTAATGTTTGTGATATTGCCGGCCAGGACTATGATTGTGGGCTCAAACTACATTATAATTATCTGATTTGTTACGGAAATATTACAACACATATTGTTACCTATGTAGCTTATGAATTTTAGCTTTAAAAGAGAATGTTAGAACAAATTGTTCCTTGGTTGTGTTTGTCTAGAAAAGTTTTGACTAACTGTTGGGCAAATGACACAGTTGTGTTGGACAAGGCAAGCTAGACTTGGTTGAGACTAGTTCTGTATTATCAGACCCAATGTTTTTATCACTACTTATTCTGCTGAAAGATGAGAATCTTTAGTATTATTCAAATAAATTGATAAAATTGGTTGATAGGTGAAATATTAAACGAGTGATTATGTTATCGAGCTCGGGAGCGTCTTTATCATTATGTATATTACTTATTATTATATTAGGTATTAATTACAAGAAATATAAAATAGTTGTTATTTTTAAACAAAATCAAATCGCTTGTATTATATTGTGAACTGGATAGTCATCTATGATTCTGAAAGGATTTATATTTAAAAAGGGCAAGGCTTTGTTTATCAAAAAATATGTTATCTTCTAGTTTATACCTGTAAAGGCGGTAATATTTCCAGTGAGCCGTTACATGTATATAAACAGTGAATATAGTTAGATATCGTAAATATTTACAATACAAATAATAGTGTTTATTGTTACCTACTGTAATCGATGCATTATTATTTATATTCGTTTTCTTTCTGATGTATGTATGGTAGGTCCCTCTAATATTGGGGATGAAGTTGTAGCATACACGGTTAATGTTATTAAACTTTCTTATATGTGGAAATAACTCTGTTTTATTTACTGTAAATCTCATCATAAAGGTTTTGGCCTTGACATACGAGTTGTACAGTGTTATCCCATCAGCACTGTTCTCAAAACAGCGAAGGAAAATATTGTGGGGATATCAGAACGTTCTAGAACCACACCTTGTCTAATTGGGAATATTAATACGGAGGGGTACCGACCACTTCCCCGCACAGAGACCAGGGCTGGGTCGCAGAAGCTGGAGCATTATGTTCTGATGGCGTAAAATCACCACCAGTGCGCAAGTTCTGGCGCACAAAAGAACTACAAATTTGGCAAACTTGTTGCATTATGTTTGTAACAAAGAGGCTGTATTGCGTTCCATTGCAAACGTCATAACTTACATTCAATGAATCTCAAGCAATCATAGTTCTTAATCACTGTTAGTTTATATTGATATCAATCCAGAACACAAATTGCACAAATCATTCCAGCCTCCATCACTGTTCCGGGCCGAGGTCTATTAATAGACGTCCTTCAGAGTATCGATTATGGTGCACTACGGAAATTTAACAATTTTAAGGGATTTTATAATCCTTTTCGGAAGATTTTTTATAGATTGCACTTTTACCGCGCACTAGGATTCACATATCACCAATCTAACACCTAATTCCACTAATTCCCGATTATTCTGATCCGAAAGACCTCAACCGAGCTGCTTGAACACAGCTTCACGACTACTTGTTACATTAGCATGAAGTAGGTTCGGCTGTTACTGACTGCGATCTGAAGTTCCTGAATGCTAATGCCTCTGTTGATGCCTAGAAATCCTAGGCAAGCGAACAAGCATATCGACGTCGATAGTGAGAGCTGTTCTGATTGCAGTTAACGGGAAGCTTTCGCCTATAAAAACATAATAGATTTTTTTTTGTCACTAGCTTTCAATGGTGATAGTAGTGCAAATTTCTTGTGGAATTAGATAAATAATAAAAACTATAAAGTTTTATAAGGATTTGACTTTATACTTTAATACTTTTTCTTAGATTACACTCTTTTTAAAGATTTCTTAAATAGGCTCTACCTAAAACTCATGAAGTCTAGACTTGAGAAAGGAAGATAGTTGGCGAAAAACATAGGTTTATTGAAAGGGTAGTAGGGAAAACAATTCATAATAATAACTTATCTCTATAAAAGCAATTTTTATATATACAACGTGTAACAAAAAGGGTATATACATACCAAGGGCATGGCATCTTTAGATGATATCAAACGATATCGGAAGGGTTTTAACTCGAAATAAAATACTCAAAAAGTTGGTACCAAATTTTCGGGGTCGTGTGTTTCTTAAAATCAAATCATAATAAACGTGGCAGCACACTACATACGTTAATAACTACTCGTTACCCGTCACGTTACTTGCCAAAATCCGATAAATGTCTTCAATATCTCTGTGCGACTAGTATGATATTAGCCTATCACAGGCGGAGTTTTTCCTCATAACTTCCTAACATAAAGAGATAGGATTAAAAAACCCTTCCAATATCGTTTGATATCATGTAAAGATGCCATGCCTTTGTTATGTATATACCCTTTATGTTACACGTTGTATATATAAACTAGTGCATGACCGCAATCCCTTCTGATGGTAAAGTAGTGCAATCGTTGATGGTAAAGCGCGCTAGTTTATTAAGAGCCTATACACAAAAAAAAAAACTATCCTAAACTAACGTGAATAGGAAGGAAACGGGCAGTTGAGCGAGGTGGTGCAATGTTAAACCCAACAACACGACCAAGGATGCAGCGCCAGAGGGAGATTGATCTGGAGACCCTCCACGACCAAACTCCCGACACAATAAATCGCAGCACAACTGTTGCATGCCTTAACACGACGAATCGCTTGGCGGTAAAACTTTGTCTGGTGGGTGGCATCTTCTGCTGGCAGCCGATGTTATGGCCTACCACCAAGAGAGATGAATTAATTAACTATGAACTAATTAACTGTATAAGGTAATATTTACTTTATTTTTTAAGCTTACTTAATTACAAAAGTTATCTGCACATGTACGCACATCAAGATATAAATTTCCAGTTTTAGCTAACCTCTCAATGTATAGGTTTTTCGTACAATCAGATGCCAGCTTATACTAGTTACGTTTAGCTTGATCTGTAGCCGTGCTTACATATAAAACACTTATCAGAAGGTAAGGGTAAAGAACCGTAGGGCATTAAAACATTCTTCCACATCGTTGCTAGCGGAAAAAATCCTTGTAAAAAATTTTTTGCAAAAAATCCTTGCCAAAAAAATCCACACTTCCATGCAGCCATGTGGATTTTTTGGCCCATTCTCTGTTTGGAATTTTATTCGAAAGCCTAGTTCGTTGGATGTTGTCTTTAAAATGGCAAAATATTTGACTTCAATTAGTGGAATTAGTTGCCTGTGGGCTATGTGCAACTACAGTAAAGATAAGACGTAAATATTAAAAATGGTGTAAGTATCGGAAGAACTGAAAGACTATTGAAATATTTAAAGAGAGGAAAATAAAACCTTTTCTGATCTGAGCAAAAATATAAGAAATATTAGGTATTTCAATAACTACAAATTGGGTTGTGTCCTAAAAAAATATTTAATATTCATCAGATAGATTTATAAAAAAATACTGAACACGTATTTTTTATTTTTTCTTTCATTCAAATACTTAGGAAGATATACCTATTGATTTTAAAAGTCGCATGACGTCACTCCGTGGTACAAAATATACCACGGCGTGACGTAATTAGCTCCCTCTTCGTAACTTTAATACGCACGTTGTTTTTACTCAGTAGTTTTTGGTAATTTCGACAAAATAAAAAATACGGGTCTTAATCTTTTTTATTATCTATAAGACGGACTAATTATTTTTTTGATTTTCATACCTTGGATACATCCCTATTATTTTTGTCAATAATAAAACCTTGCTTTAAAAAACTATTTGGCACTTTAACCCTTATGTGGGTGACGAGATACCCGGGTGCCTTTGGCATTTTCAAATTCTAAAAAAAGTATGTTTTACGCCCTATAGGTAGCTGTGACTTCCTGAGACCTCTTAACTATTTATAAATTGCATATTTTTTTTAAGTTTTTGACCAAGTTTACTATTTACAATGTTTTGTGGAAACTAAAACATATTTCAAACTCACAATCGAGTGACGAGGTACCCGGGTACCTCTTTGTGTTTTGTGTGACTATGAAGAAAGTTATTTTTATGTCGTAGGAAAATTAAGTAATAAATATTTGTCAAAGTGTTTAACCTTTTGAACGCCCATCTATATAATACGCGATGTGTCCTCCTGCGCCACACTACAAATGTATAACGTATCTATAGTAAAACGTAGAGATGGGATTAGTGTCCTATCGACAAATAATATTATACATTTAAAATAATTTTTATTCACCAATTTACGAAGCTAAATAAAAACTGTAATCGTAATTTCATATTTTATTTTATTTCATAAAAAAAACAGTATGAAAACCTGGATATATTCCCCACAATAAAGAAAAGAATTTTAAATTTATTAGACGTGTGTTCTACAAGGCACATCCCTATTTGTCTCCAAATGTAATCCTTCTACTTCATATCAAGTAGTTGGCGCTCGAGGCACGTCAAAATCCTTTCTGTTCTAGGGATGTCTAGATTTCTATGGTATACATTTTATATTCACTGTGGTCGAGTTACACGTGCATAAACTCAACCGATTCCTGCATAATTTATTTCGTTTACTTACAACAAATACAATTAATAGAAGCTAAATACGTGGTTTTCTACGTTTTAAAAAATAAAATATAATGGAGGTTAAGTGTCTGTTTTACACAAGACCTTTTTTTTAATGGTGTCGCTAAATACTCGCAATTATTTTTCTGGTTTGTAGAAACTAATAGAAAACTGAAGAAAATTCCTGAAACGGAAGTTGACGACTTAACGGAATGTCAAGACGACGAACTATTTCAAAATTCTGATTCAGACTTGAACAACTCGCAATAATTCGTCATATTCACAGTCACAATTTTTTTTATAGGACACGTGCGCCAACTCAAGATGTAAACATTGCACTACACTAAAATGCACAAGGTCACTATGACCTTGAAACCCGTCCGCTTATGACGTCACAGATTTCCTTCTATACACGTCGGTGGCGTGTACAGACCGACAACTAACTAACTTTGTAGGGATGGGGTTTTTCAAACGGGGTTTCACTATCGACAATGATTAGAAAACCTATTAATTCTTGATTAAGGTAAATAAAACCTAGTTTAAAGTATACAATATTTATAAAATATTCTATATTTACGTCATTTTCTTGCAATAATAGTATTTATGATCATTTCGACGAGATGAAATATAGCGAGGTCTTCGTCGTGTCCCATCACTGGCTTACTTGATATCAAGTAATTGGCGCTGGGGGCATTAAAATATTTTCTGGCGTTTTTGTTTCTATTGAAAATTAAACAAATAAGAACTTATTATGCGTGAAAAAGTTAAAAATATGGTTGATAACAGGGCAAATTTCCATAAAAACAAAATAAAAGGTCTTGTAAAAGTCGTAAATTTATTTTATACTGTGATTACTTCTAATCAAGTAGTGGCGCTGAGGGCACGAAAATCTCGAACTTGTATAGAAGTGATTGGCGTTCAAAAGGTTAATTTCTATAAAAAAAAATACAAATTCTTTGTTTATATAGTATTAGTATAGCTCTTGAAGCGAATATTACGCCATGATGGACGAGTTACTGTATGTTCATCACAAACTGGTTTTTGCAGTTAGTGCAAGCTTTTTGAGTTTTTCTTTGCTTGCGTTTGAGTTCTCTGTATAGGTAACAACTTCCAACAACTGCAACACGCCCTGTAGAATCTCGTCTAGTCCGATTTATAGTAGTTTTAGATCCAGAAGAAATTGACGGCCTCAGTTCTCGGTCAAGCACGTCCTACATTGCAGATGTCAGAATGAAATTTTTTGACTTCTATATTTTTAACACAATTGTAAACTCGATGGTTTCAAAAACTTTCTACGTTTGTTACTCAAGACCAATTATGGGTCATATTTCATGTAAATGATATATGCTGCCAAAGGTGCAATATCAATGATATAAAAAAAGGGCTAAAGGCCACTGATTTGTTCTGCGTTTGACAGTATATTCTGCTAACAGCTTATCCATGTTTTCCACTCCACTTTTGGTTTTATTATAACATAAAATTATTTCTGGCTTGGCAGTTTCCTTATTACTTTCAATAACTGGTGACATGTACATTGATGACAACAACAATACATTGATTATCACAACATTATTACTGCTTTATTGTTTTTAGGTACGTAAGAGCACACAGTCGCTTCTTTGCTAAATAAGAAGTTAGAAGAATAAACAGCCCTCTCCTTGTGTGGTTGCACATTGGCAGGAAGAAACCGTTTATTTTTTCTTACCGTTCCAACTAGTGTCATATTCCACGAATTAAAAAAATAAGCTGAGTCAACATGGACTTGGAAAGGTGGCTGGTAGTGGCTGGCGGGGAACTGCTCAGGATCGAGCTTGTTGGCGTGCCATGAAGAAGGCCTATGTCCAGCAGTGGACGAGTAGGGGCTGATGATGATGATTGAGACATTCTGCCCTGAATTTTTATATTTAGCCACGAGATCTAATACAGTGAATTCTCCTACATTTGTTTGACGTAAGCCATCACTTAACTTTCCTGTAGGTATATATTAGACCATTTAGGAGGTAGGAATTATTTGCATCACGAGCTCAGAATATTATTATGCCATACTTTTCAGGTTTTAAAGGCATGTATTGAATAAAGCGAGTCCGCCCACGATATCCATATAGCTGTTCGCCAACGGTAGGTAATACATTCACGAGGCTTGTAGTTTTGCATTATAGCATTTTGAATCTATCATGGGACATCGCAGCCCGAAACAATGATGGTATGTAGGTGACTGGATTTCCACAGTTCTTCTGCGCCAACAACCATGTACCGCAACTCCATCAATAATCCGCTTTTATGGCCACAGATTGTCAACTGTTTAGCTTGGCTTAAGTAATAATATTCAAAGTATGTGTAACACAAAAACAGATCTTGATTTGGATACATTACGTATAAACTGTATAAAGGTACCCGGGTACCTCGTCACTCTATTAAAGGTGTTTTATTTGTCACTCACATAAGGGTTAAAAAAAGTCGTATCGAATTTATGAAGTGCTTTTTTATAGTTTCAAAAAATTATAAAATTGCTTGGTAACCATCACCTCAAGACACACTATTAATCGCAATATTCTTCATTTTGAAGAATATTGTTACTCCATTTCTTCAAATGATCGAAAAAAATGTCAGCTCAACAACCTAAATAAAGTTTTCACCTCTTTTATACCGCGTGCATCGAGGAACTGGAACAATCTGCCAGCGGCGGTGTTTCCGTCAGATTACAATTTAAGTGTCTTCGAGGCTAGAGTGAATAGGCTCTTAACAAACTAGCCCGGTTTACCATCAACGATTGCACCATTGCTTACCATCAGGCGGAGTTTATAATTTATGTATATTAAAAAAGAATGAATGTCGTTGAAACGTCAAAATAAAACGATTGCCACTGATATTGTGTTACGCAAGTGTTACAAAATAATTGTGGATATCCATCGAAGACTCGTTTACCACATCGGTTGTCGGTCCTGCGGCATATGTGACCAGCCCATTGCCACTTCAGCTTGCTTTAATCCTCTCAGCTATGTCGGTGACTTTGGTCCTCTGTCGGATCACCTCATTTCTGAGGAGAGTCCTCGAGTGGAGACCGCGTCTCGGCAAAGTAGCGTAGGACGTCCTTGGGCGAGATGGAGCGACGACATCAAAAAGGTGGCTGGTAGTGGCTGGCGGCGTGTCGAGCTTGTTGGCGTGCCATCAAGGAGGCCTATGTCCAGCAGTGGACTAGTAGAGGCTGATGATGATGATGATGAAATCACGTGGATGTGGTGATGAAAACGGATAACAAATTCCCTGAAACACAAGAAATTGTCATGACAAAATCACTAGACTTCTACATAAAGAAGAAATCTAAAATAGTTCACAACAAACAAATTTTCAAAACAAAACGTGCTACAGTGTTTACAAACACTTCAGATTGAAAAACAAATACATTCACAGGAACAAAGTGGTTTATTATTCAGAGGAAGTAATAAAACCCAGTGGCCCGTACGAATGGGCAATCATCTAGAACTACCCCTTAACGACACTCAATTCACTGTTAGTTTATTATAGTGATCTTTATGGCCATGTCAATAAGGTTGTTGTTACATATTCAATGTAAGCGATCTATACCAAAAACATTTCCGCTAGGGACTGGTACCTACTCCAGTTCCACGACATTTCCCATTCAAGTCGATTTCTATAAGCTGTGTAAAATTTTCGACTAAAGTCACCAAAAGTGGTTTATCGAAAGAATGGTATAATTTAAACCTTATTATTTAATATACTATTATGCGTATTACTAATGCGGGAATATTAATTGAATTGAATCAAATTGAGTGGTGAAATCGACTAAACTAAAAGCTGAGGGAGCTTTCAAATGTCGATAGATTGTTCACAACCCTTGATAATATATTACAATATGTGAGGAAAAGCTTTTGCCAAGATAACCTTATACTATTAAGTGAAATAAAGATGATGATGAGAATATAATTCAGAATAACTTAAAGTTGAACGAAAAACGGTGGACGGGTCTGAGCAGTTGTGTTGCGATGTGTGCCGGGTATGATGTGCCTAATGTTGTTGTGTCGGGAGTTTGGTCGTGGAGGGTCTCCAGATCATCCTCTGGCGCAGCATCGTTGGTCGTGTTGTTGGGTTAAACATTGCATCACCTCGCTCAACTGCCGTCTTCATTCCTATTCACTCAGTTTTTTTGAGTGAATAGGCATAATAAGCTAGTGTGCTTTACCATCAACGATTGCATCACTGCTTACCATCAGGCGGGATTGCAGTCAAGCACTAGTTTATAACTATAAAAAAAAAAAAAAGAAAAACCATGGTAAAGTTGATAGTAGAAGGTTTTTGTATTATAAACTTTGTGTGACATTACTGCCAATCACGATGTGGAAAGTTGATGATTTACTTGAAAGGTTTGAATTAGTCAAAAGTTGAATAATTATTGGAATAAGTACGTATGTTTTTTGTCTATAAGTTTATAGACTATAATCTGGCTCCAAGGGAGCACATTGGCGAATACTTGATATTCGCGAACATTGAATTCGTCTGCATATTATGCCTTGCCTTGCAACCTTTGGTTTTGAGTATTATGATAATTTATACAATATGTAAAGAAAACCCTGTCCGATCCGTGAAGGTATTGCTAGGTATCGATAACTGATTCTACTAATGGATAAACTTAAAAAAAAATCCCCCCAAAAAAATTAATATTATCTCGCAAAAAAGAGGTAACTTAATATGTATTGCGGTAAGCAACCCTTCCGCGGGCGGCGGGAGGCAGGGCTCGCGGCACGTGGTCGCATCGCTATTCGCTCATAATAATACCGGTGTTGTCACTTTTATAAAAATTACCAAATTTCGGGGAAGTTGGAATTAATTCGCGGGAAAAAAAGATTATTTCAAAATTCTGTAGTCTTGTTACTATGATGATTACGTAAAATTTTATATTATATTTGGTCAAGTGTTTACCTAACCTTTATTATCCTTATGGGTCGCGCAGGGTTTTCTTTACATATTGTATATGACAATAGCAAAATAAATACCTAGAATATCAAAATTAGCATGCGTCTTTGTCCTTGTAAATATCAAACAAGAAATTTTAAGACACATGTGCCCAGAAAAATGTGTGTCATGTTTTCAGGGTATGTTTATGAGATCCCTATTTACTTAAGTATAACTTTAATCCTGGAGTTAAACTCCATACACAGAGATGCAATTTTGTATACACAGGGTTATAAAGAAATTCTGCGGAAAAAATATTAAGTAATGGTAATCTCTGATATTCACAGTTGACTCTGAAGCTGAAAAGCATGAATTAAAAATATCTTAAAAGCTTATAGTTCGTAGGCGATTAGTTTGCTACGGGCTCGTAGCAAACGTAGCGCTGCTACAACGTAGCTACGGCGTAGGCATTGTATTCATAGTGCCATTCTTCACCGCATAAAGTTGCACCGTTGGTATTTATTACTGTAAAGGAGATGTTTCATTTTGGGCTACCACTATGTACGCTATATAGCTAAAAAGGATAAAAATAGAAGATGTTCTTAAAAATACAACTAAATTAATTTGAATAAAAATACAAGTATATCTAATTAATTATTTAAAACGTTTTTTACTGAGATAACCCTCTATTAAGGTAGCCATGACACTTTTTATGACGTTTGATTGGCGACTTTGACAGTTCTATTTTCCGGTTGTGTTCGTGTCGAGTGTTGATTTGAGCTAATTGTGTTTATTTAATGGGCCGTATGTTCGGAATTCATGTTTTGTTTTTTTCGCAGTCATATGGTAGATAATATAGATACCATAGCCTTAGATACATGACACGTCAATCAAATGTCACTGTCAAAATCTTATTTCGCTTTTTGCTGACTACTATATTTATTAGTAGTTGTGTTGCACTCCTTGGCCACATTAAATTGAATCTGTATAAAAACTAAGCCAAAATATAGGAAATTAACATTAAAAACAGTTAACTATAGCGTAACTATACCTAGCATTAAGTGTACAATGTGCTGGCCCAGGCTCCATACATTTCTGAAACATCTTCATAGCATAATTTATTTTTGGTAACAAAGAAGAGAATAATATATATAAACTATTATAGTAATTATATAATATAGTTTTGATGGCCTGGAATTAAAAATAGTATTTGGATTTGGTACCACTAAATATAGAAAAACACAATTATGGAAAATAAATCAGCCACTATCACAGAAGATCACAACCAAAGAATGAAACCAAGGACCAAATACAAGAATTCCAGAAATGAAGGAATCAGCTGAAAATATTTGTAGCGAGGACGTTCCAGATTCGCCGGGAACTTTCTGGAACCTTCTGGAAACTCTTACAATCGGATGGAATTTTCTCGAAGATTCTGGACTTGGCCGGAACGGCAGCCGCCTTGGCCTTGGGCCCAATGAACCGCCCAAAGTTAAAGTCCGAGGAAATCTTAACTCCCAAAATCTGAAGGCGGTCAGTGGAATCCGAGGATACATTCCGAAAAGTAGGAGCCAAGGTGAACGGGCTTCTTTTGGCGGTGAATAGACACGCTTGTGTTTTGACGGTATTGAATGCTATAAGATTAACTTTTCCCTATTCAGAGACAGCCTGTAGTGTAACACTCGTACGCTCTACCATAGCCTCTCTTTCGGACCGGATTGGTTCCTTACTAGCCCGAGCATCCGGCAGTAACATTTGCATTTGCTGTGCTTTATTCAAGTAATAAAGACTCATATTATTAGTAAACCTTAAGAACTATGTTAATCAATTTACTTTATATTTAAATTTATTTCATCCCGTGACAGATGGCATTGCAGTGATTCATATATAAACAATCGAACCTGCTAGCGATCATTCTCAGGGTATTGTAGGAGTTGTCCCGAACTCTGCGCACCAGGGATGCACATCTCATTCGAATCGTTGCGTAAAGACAATTTTTAACACCCTTGCTCGTAAAGCTGATGTAATCCCACCGGTTTTAAATATGTAAAGCGAGCCATAACAAACGCGTGTGTTATCAAAGCAAATAGTTAAGTTATAGTCCATACAAATTCCATAACAGCATTATTTGTCATTTCAAATAATTATGGAACTGATCGCCGCCGCGTGGCTCTAGCCAGTGAGCAGCGCGCTATTCCATATTTGAAATGGCAAATAATAATACTAATGGCGGGAAAGCAACAGTGAGCATTCACAGATTGAGTTTATTTAAAATAAGTGATGTCCTATTTGAAATAAACAAATTTGTATTTGTTTGTATTTAAATGAGTATTTGTAAAAGAAAACAGTTTATTCCGTAATTTAAAAACTTGACTGCATGCTCTAGCATCTTTGCCAACATTTTCACGCAGCTACGGCAGAAAATAAACCTCGCGCCATTTTTCTCAAATTTTCTTTTCTTTGTACTTGTATTCTGAATATCTTTTTTCTGTTTCCTCGCAAGTGTGTTAAAAAATGTCGTACGATATACGTGCGTATTGGTTATAACATGCTCGGCTCAATTACACCCTCGCCTTCGGCTCGGGCTGAAATTCCGCCTCGCATGTTATAACCATCATTACGCACTAATATCGTAATGTACTATAATATGTGCATGTGTGTATGTTACCGATGCGCTACAAAAACGGGGCAGCTCCATCAAGACCCTGAAGGCATTGTTATATTGGACACGTAGGGCGCTGTGCGACCGTTGGGTATATCTAGCTCACAGTCTGCACGTGTAAAAAGTTGTACAGTATGCTCGAAACAGAGTACTCTTAACTTTAAACGAGCAACGTGCAAACCTGCGAGCCAGCATGTTCGCCCTTACCGACAATGCCCTCCGTTCCCGCTCATTATCAAGCCCGTCATTGAGGTCAGGGGTATATACTACCAAGATATTTGAACCGTAGACACGGGGCATCAGCAGATCGTTAATATGCAGCAGGAACAGAGTTGCAGAGAGAACAGACCCCTGAGGAACACCAGCATTAGTCGACATGGGCTCTGATAAGCATCCGTTGACAACAACTCGGAGGGACCGTTCAGTCAGGAAGTCTTTTACCCAGCCAGTCAGGCTAGAGGTAATGCCGTACGCTGGGAGCTTACTCAAAATGCCAGCGTGCCATACCCGCTCGAAGGCCTTCGAGACATCAAGGGAGACGGCAATCGCTTCCCCATTTTTATCGAGGGCCTCGCCCCACATGTGAGTGGCATACACTAGTTGAGGTAATCGGCCGATATTTGTAGGAACGGCACGACTACTCTTTTTGAGCATGGGCTGCACATTAGCCAGCTTCCAGGACTTGAGTTAAATAAGTTCCTAATGCGAACCTCCGGCATTGAAGTTCCGTAATGAGGTAAATTAGGTGGAGTAGCACTGCTAGTATCAAGTAATTAATACTCTTTATTATGTACACTATAGAAATTACAGAACATATGAAGATTTTACAAAGGGTGACACAATGGACGGTCTTATCAATAAGAGCGATCTCTTACATTCTTTTCTTTGTGGATGGAAATGGATATGAAGTGATGGTGACCCAGTATCTCAATGAGTATAACTTTTTTTTGTGTGTGATGCTGCAGCTGACATTTGAACATTAATTAAATGTTTCTGGGCCATGGTTGACCAAGGAGAAGGAGAAGGTGGGAGGAAGTCATGTATGGGATAATCAGAGATGTACAAAATGGTTTTAAAAAAGCATTTAAATACAAAATGCAAAATACTTTTCAGATTTACTATTTCAAATACAAAATACCAAATAGTTTTGCGTTTTGTATTTGAAATGCTAAATGCAAAATAGGTATTTTCAAAATACTTTTTTCAAAATGAAATAGTTTCTTATCTATAGATATAATGAATGCTCGTCGTTTTGGTTGATTTTTTTTGATTCACTTCTTTCCGTAGTTCTAAACGGAAAAGGCAAAGGCATGGTACGCCATACAGTCTGGACTTGAGGAAGTTTATCCTTTTCTATTTCTTCCTTTATATATCTTCTTATCCTGACTTAACTAACCTACCTCCTTTCGTTTCCCGCGTGAGCCGACTACATTATGATTTTTAATTCGAGTCAGATAAATGACAACTCCAGTGTTGCAGGTTTTTTGTCCCAAATAAATAGTGATGTGGTAAATCGAGATTTTACACTTAAAACTTAGTCTAGATTGCACTTTTTAATTCAAATTGCGTATATGTATATAAATAAAAATACAGGGTGGAACAAAAGTCAGTTTCTATTTGAAATAATGATAAAATAAATAATTTCAGTAGGTAGATTAAAACTGTTTATTATAACAAAAACTAATTACGAACGCTATGTTGTGGAAGAATTGGCCGCTGAATCGCGGTGCCACAATCCTGCGTCTGCCCCCCTATCACTGTGAGCTCAACCTAATAGAGTTAGGTGCGTATTCCAAAAGGAAACTCAAGCTTTGATCTCTGCTTAAACATTATTTAAAACTAGTTTTAACCAATCAAGTGGCTTGAATCGAGACTTAAGTAAAGCTTGAGTTTTGAGTGACGTTCTGTAATACGGACCTTAGTTTGGGCTCAAGCAAAGGGATACGTCGCCAGGAAAAACAAAACTTGACACCGGAAAATTGGAGAAGTGCATCAATCATGCCATAAAAGTTGAAGATGAAATGTGTCAACTCGACCACATCATGGATGAATGTGCGGATTCATAATTTATAAATGTTACCGATTCTGATTCGAGTGGTAATCAATAAAATAATTTACAATAAAAAACCGCTTTGATACCTAATGAAATAATGCAAGACTAAATGTAAAAATGTCGTGGTGGCCTAGTGGTTAAAACACCAGCCTCTCAAGTATGAGTGCGCGGGTTCGATTCCAGATCAGGCAAGTACCAATGTAACTTTTCTAAAGTTATATGTACTTTCTAAGTATATATTGGACACCAATGACTGAAGGTGAAGGAAAACATCTTAAGGAAACCTGGACTTTAAGTCTGAAATCGCCAACCCGCATTGAGTAAGCGTGGTGATTATGCTCAATCCTTCTCTGTATGAGAGGAGACCTGTGCCCAGCAGTGGGACGATAAAAGGTTGATGATGAAATGTCTAACAATAAGGTGGACCGATGACCTGGTGAAGGTCGCGGGAAGCCGATGGATGCGGGCAGCACAAGACCGGTCATCGTGGAAAGCCTCGGGGGAGGCCTTTGTTCAGCAGTGGACATCTATAGGCTGAAGAAGAAGAAATGTCTAAGTCTATTGGTTGCCGAACATCACTATTGTAGCGGGTCACCCTTATTCATATCAGTGACACTTGCCCTTGTCATTTTTCTGACTCGAATTAAAAATCCCACTATAGGAGGGGTTTGGGGTAACGTCATGATGTGGCCACTATGCTGCAATATTTCAATCCATACTAATATTATAAATGCGAAAGTAACTCTGTCTGTCTGTCTGTCTGTCGGTCTGTCTGTCTGTCTGTCTGTCTGTCTGTCTGTTACGCTTTCACGCTTAAACCTCTCAACCGATTTTGATGAAATTTGGCACAGGCAATCTTTAGACCCTGAGAAAGAACTTAAGCTACCTTTTATCCCGGAAAAATTTGATGTTCCCGAGGGAAATCTAAAAGGCGCGATATAACCGAACTCCACGCGGGCGAAGCCGCGGGCGGAAAGCTAGTGTTCTTTATAAATTATTCACTGAATGCACTTTTTACTACATAAATCACGCGCTTTTATTTAGTAAACAACACTATAAATAATTTTAAAAGTCCAATGAAAAATGAGCGTGACACTCTGCTTGACTTTCCCGCCAAAAAACCTGACCAAAGAAGTAAAAAATGTTTTTTTTTCAACTGTCATTGGCGATATCCGCCATTATTGTGAAATCAAATTTTCAAAAAATTTCTATAATTCGTTACACATGTTATTGGCAAAATTGTGGTAACTATTCCACAGGGGCCATTGATCAAGGGTTGAAGTAGTATTCAATACTTGATCGTAAAGAAGAAGGAGAAGAAGTAAAAATATGGAATAATGGCAATACAGACGTCATTCGCTCATAAATTTCATTTTGTTTTACTCGTAATATTGGCTAAACTTTATCACAAAGTATTTTGTATTTTGAAATGAATATTAAAAATACAAAATACATATCGAAAGGTATTTCAAATAAAATACAAAATGCTTTTTACTAAAAAGCATTTAAATACAAAATACAAAATAGCTATTTTGCATTTTGTATTTGCATTTTAAATAGAAGTATTTCAAATAAATCGCATCTCTGGGGATAATGGATATTTATTTTATTTTATTTATTCATCCATTTCAGGCATTAAAGCCCATACACACAGAAACAATACAATATTAAAATAACATCCTGAAATACAAATACATATAAAACATAATCAACCACAATGTACAAATATATAATGTCAAATTTTAAACGTCAAACATACAGAATTAAAAGAGAAAATAAATATTTAGTAGTACGCCTGCCTCTGAGTCATTTGTTTGTTTGTCAGTACATTAATCATATAACAATGGTTAATATACTGGCAATCAAACCTATTCGCAAATACGCTCAGGATAGTGTTGGAGGTGATCCGGAGCCTGCGCCCCAGAGACGCGCACCGCTTTCGCATCGTCGTGTAAAAACAGTCGACACGAGCATCGGCAAACATTCCAGAGGCGCTGCAGTGCCGGGGCAGCCCCAACAACACCCTGAACGCATTATTATACTGAACACGGAGAGCGCTGTACTGCTTCTGGGTATATGACACCCACAGGCCCGCCGCATACAGGGACATACAAAACGCTCTGAAAAGAGTTATTTTGACGGCCCCCGAGCAACGAACAAATCTGCGGGCGATCATATTGGCCCTCACAGACAACGCCCTCCGCTCTCTATCGATGTCCGCATCGTCCCTCAGGTCTGAGGTCACGATATGCCCAAGATATTTAAACTGCTGAACTCTATTCAACCCAACACCATTCAACGTAATAGGTGGAACAGAATCCAAACAGCTCCGACCCCTGGCCTGAAAGACCATGCATTCACTCTTTTGTGCGTTATATACCAAGCCATGGTCCTGCGCGTAACGCTCGCAGACGCCCAGCAACCTAGATAGACCACACACGGAAGCGCTCAGCAGCACCATGTCGTCCGCATAACTAATATTGTTGACACAAACACCGTCAATATGGCAGCCGACACGGGTGCTACTGAGCTCCTCAATCAGTGCGTTCACGTACAGGTTGAATAGCTTCGGCGAGGTCAGCCCCCCCTGCCTCACCCCGCACTCCAACCCGTACGGCTCCGACAGAGCACCCGACCATCGGACGACGTTGACCTGGTTAAAATACCAGTACCTGAAGATGTTTATTATTTCAAGGGGCATTGAGATGTTATTTAACTTTTCCCATAAGATGTCATAGTTAACCAGGTCAAACGCCCTCGACAGATCGAGAAAACAGGCATAGACAGATGTGCTTCTATCGGAGTAGTACTTGACAGTTTGCTTCAGACACAGGATAGCCGACTCGGTAGACAGTCCCGGTCTAAACCCAAATTGATTATCATGAGTGACCAAATACCGGTCAAGCTGTGTATTAAGCAAACCGTCAAGAACCTTAGCAAGCACTGTTGCTAATGAGATTGGTCTGTAGTTATTGGTGTCGCTTAAGTCCCCGGTCTTACTCTTCACAATTGGTACCACCACGGTCCTCATCATTTCCGCTGGTAGGTACGCATGTCCTATACAGAATGTATATAGCATGGCAAGAACTCTGGGCAGGTGAACGCCAGCATTCCTCAGATGCTCAATGCTCAGTCCATCATGGCCAGGAGACCTACCACGTGACATTGCCTTTATAACTTCCCGTACACTCTTGGCTGTGAATTTGGTGTTTATCTCCTGTCCGTGTGACCCCTCTGCACTGAATGACCGTGATGGTCCCAATGGCGATTTAACTAAAAAGTGATCCCTAAATATATCAGCAATACATTTCGGTTCACTCACACCGTTGACGCTCACGGGTAAACCCGGCTTATTATTGAGCCTACTAGTAGTATTCCAAAAGTTACGAAAGTCATGTTTCGAATGTTGAGAAGCGAGGATGTCCATCTTTATCTGCTCCTTATTGTTTTGGCACCACTTTAATCGTGATTTAAAGATTCTACGACTCTCTCGCATCTCCTCCCAAACAAGTCCTTCACTCGGTTTACCACACCGAACCCAATCCATAAACTTACACCGAGCTACCCCGTGAGCATCACGAACATGCCTGTTCCATCCGATTACGGGCCGTCTACTTCTCGGTTTAACAATAGTATGACTCTCAGAGGCGGCTTTGCACAATATATCAACAATTTCATGATACATACTGTCAATTACACACTTATGGTCTCTGCTGTCACAACGTTTACCGCTACAGTTACTGAATTCAGGCGGAAAATCAATGTCTCTTAAACTATCATTACATAATTTATAATACAAGTCAATTTGTTCGTGGCTTCTTTCCCCCCATTTTATTTTGTTACATTTAACATTGTGTAACAAAATCTTTGGTTTTACATTATTTATATTACACTTAATAATGAGTGGAAAGTGGTCAGACCACACCGGATCGTATCTGATGTGTGTATCGACTATAGTTTCAAAAGCCGATTCAGTTACCACACAGTGGTCTAACCATCTTAGAGCACCATTAGCGTCACTTATAAAACTATATGTGTCAGACATTAAACCTAACTTATTGACATCAGCACATTTCCAATTCAAGTCGTTACAAAAATTTGAAAGTTCGTAATAGAATTGCTCACCCGGGTGGGCATTGAAGTCACCCAGCATGTAAACACACTCAATACCTTCACTACCCACCACTGCGCTCAACGTTGCCATACAATCAGTAAACTCAGTTAGATTCGCCGTGGTGTCAGTCGGCATGTACACACTGAACACTAAGAATGACCTTTGCCCTATCATCACTTTAATACAGCACACTCGCGTATTATCACATCGGACTATCGTAACATTATTAAAGACTTTTTTATTCCACAACAATGCAACGCCACCCCATGGTCGTCCTGAGATCATTCCCTTTGATGTATCCATGGGCGATACACCCGTATAAGCGAAGTCATCATCTATACAGCTCAGGTAATCAATGTCGTGCGGCAGCAGCCAATGTTCTTGCAAAGCAATTATGTGTGATGTTCGACATAATCGCCGGACATCATCTACAGAACGCTTCACATTCTTACAGTTGAAACTTATAAAGCTGTATGATTCCTTATCTGCCATCTTCATTTTGTTACTTGATCGGTTGACACGACATAATTAGTGTTCGTACTCCTCTGACGAAAATTTATAAAACGTCTAAATATGACTCCTTCAGGCCACAAATTACTGTCTAAAAATACATTTAGCTTCTGCTCCGATACAAAAAACTTAAAAGCTTTATGATCCATTCCTTGTTTTAATGCAATTTCTTCCAAAGTTATCAACTCGTTCGTCTTTCTATGTACATAGTCTATTATGTCTTTATCTGTTGCGTCCTTGTGAATCTTTGTTATAAATATCGGAATTTTAATGTCAGCGGCTTTGAAGCCCCCTTCCATATCTCTCGAAATACCGGATTTCCCATGATAACGGTAATTGAATTTCTTACGTCTCGATACGGTCTTCCAGCCCTCATTATGTTTCTCATTTAGTTCAGATTCACCTACTGTATTTACTGCACTGTGGCGCTCGACTCTTTTCTCAGATGTTATGCAGTTATCGGTAAACTGGCGGGCTACCGCCGTAGTTAGCGGTGACGTCACCTCGGCTTGCCGCTCCACTTCGCTCGTCGTTAGATTTTCGCCTTTATTCAATACCGGTGACCGTTGTGTTGGAACAGCTGATTTACGTATATTTTGTTTTAAGTTTACCCTCAATATATCTCGGTATTTTTGTACATTGTCACTAGAACTGTTCTTGTGGCTAACTACTGGCTCATTTAACGTAGACTTGTTTATATTGGAATCGTTTATATCGTGCGAGAGACCAACTGGCCCACTATCATGCAGGTGCCATGCACCTCGCCTTCTATTCACATTCTGTGGAGACACAGGTAGTAATGAGTCATTCCTTAACTGCAGTAACTCAGATCTGCACTCACTCAACTGTTCTTTCGTAACGTAGTTAGCTTTTACTATATCTAGTTCGCTTTGTACCTTTAGTAGGTCTTTCAGTAATTTCGTGCAATCAAGATGATCGAAAAGAATAGGGGGTAGCTTTTCCAAGTCACGGGCTACAAAAATGGGTATGAGGTCTGGTTCGGTCGACTTATAAAGGCTCAGTATATCGACTAGGTCTCTTCCCTCCTTCCCCTTGTTTTTACGGTTTGTTTTGATTTTGTCCGTAGGAATAGATTCAAACAATAACGACTTAGCTTGTTTAATTTCTTCGCTCGAAAATGACGTCGAACATATTCGCACCAGTGTTTCCTCGTCTATTATCGATATTTTATTTTGAATATACGATAAAAGCTCGTTGATCACTATATTACATGAATTACACTTGATAATTTCCGACATTTTTAGCACGTTTATAAACACGGCACACGGACTACCCTCTCAGCGTCCGACACCGAAAGATGCGCGCGCGCATATGAATGCACACCAAAAAATACATTAAAGATTGGCTACGTGCACAGCAAGAGTAGATCTAGAAGAGACACAATAAAATGGGAAATTTAGTGTTGGATGTGCGATATCCAAAAAGAAGTAAAGTAAGGTGTTCTATAGGATGCATTGTGGGAGGTGTGCGCGGGACTTGCATGTCTTAATTGCCCCATCTCATCGAACGACCCGTTGTACGGCGAGCATCCACCTTAAAGTTGTTGAGACCACTACGATCCGGACGAAGCGTTTCGTCTTTTATACCGCGTACGAGGGACTGGAATAATTTGCCAGCGACAGTGTTTCCGTCCGACTAAAATTTGTCTTCAAGGTTAGAGTGAATAGCTCTTAATAAACTAGCGCGCTTTATAATCAGCGATTTTCATCACTTCTCAGGTAGGATTGCGGTCAAGCACTGGTTTGTAATTTACAGATGCCATCTATACTAATACAGTATGTTAACTAACAGAGGGCGTTCCCGTTAACCCGAAATAGTATAGCATACATACATGCTAAAAAAAATATTTCCATTCGAAAACAAAATGTTTTAAAATTTTTTCCAATAAGAAAATATTCAATAAAAATTTTAAATTGACATGTAAAAGAAACACACTGTACACGCGAACATGAAAGACGGCAACGTCGCAATTTATTTATACATGACGACTACTATTTTGATTTAAAACAGGAGGTTTCAAATTTATTTCCAATTAGATTTTTTTTTTATTCGGATTTTTTTATGCTTATTTTTCTATGCTGATATTTTTATTTTAATCTATTAATGATATATATTAACGAGTTTAAGGGAACGCCCTCTGTTATTTAACATACTGTATATAAAACTGAAGAGTTTGTTTGTTTGAACGCGCTAATCTCAGGAACTACTGGTCCGATTTGAAAAAATCTTTTTGCGTTGGATAGCCTATTAACCCAGGAAGGCTTTAGGGTAACAAGAAATGTTGCGAAAACGGGAGCTAATGCAGGCGTACACTTACATACATTGCTTCCATTATTTTAACAGGCGCTTATGTTATACCAACTTAGCTCTTTTTAATTTTTTTCGGAACTGGACGAACAGCACACTCAGTTACCACTGAACTTAGCTCATGAGGAAATGCAATATTAGTAAAAGCAGTGAGCGCAGAAGAATGTTACAGCAGTGTAGTTTGGGATGAATGTGATGATATTCCACAAAAGGGCAATTGAAGCACTAGATCGCACAATAGGGGACATCAAAGGCAACCAAGATATCATGGGAGGGTTGGTGGTACTTTTAGCTGGTGACTTTAGACAGACCCTTCCGGTGATTACTAGGCGTATACCGCCTGCAGATGAAATAAATGCCTCTTTGAAGGCATCTGCATTGTGGGTTCGCGTGAAAAAGTATTGTTTCACCACGAATATGCGACGGCAACTTCATCACGATTCTTAAACCGGGTATAATATGCAATATGCAGCTACTCTTTTAAAAATCGGAGTGGATCGCATGCCAACTGACAGTAACGGCATGATTAGTGAGTCGTGAGTTCTGTAAAATTGTGGATAGCTCAGATGACCTATTAAATAATTCTATCCGGATCTTCAAACAAATATGGCCAACCGAGAATGGCTATGCGAAAGGGCAATTTTGCCGCCGACTAATGAAATAGTAAAATAACTGAACAAATCATTTTCGAATACCTCTCAGTGGACAATGTTACGGACACTGAACAAGTTACATCATACCTTATAGAATTTCTCAACTCTTTAGAATTATCAGGACTGCCATCCCATAAGTTGATATTAAAAGTTGGGTTTCCAGTCCTATTAATGAGGAATCTTGACGCTCCAAAGCTATGTAATAGTACTCGGTTACAAATAACACATTTGGGTCACAACATTGTAAAGGCTGCAATCATGGCTGGAATGGCAAAAGGACAAAATGTCTTGATTCCCCGTATTCCATAGACTGATTTGCCATTTCAATTTAAAAGAGTATAGTTCCTTCTGAAAGCAGCATTTGCTATAACAATAACAAAGCCGGCAGACGCTTAAAGTTGCCGGAGTTCATTTAGAAACAACATGTTTTTCTCATGGGCAACTTTATGTGGTATGCTCGCTCACGTGTATCAAATCCAGAAAACCTTTATGTTTTGGCAAAAGACAGCAAAACAAAAAAAAAAGTTGTTTATATAACCGTACTTACTTAAATGTGCTCATATTTTATCAAGCGTAATATATTTTAACCCTTATTTCATAATATCCTAAGCATATCCAAAACACCAACCAACGCAAAATCATTAGAAGTATGATATTTGATGTTTCTTTCATTTGCTAAACCTTTAAACCCGGTAAATTTAACGTTGCTATAGACCTTATGTATCTTTATAATCCTACTAATAATATAAATTCGAAAATGTGTGAGGATTTTTGAAACCTTGCAGTAATGTAGGCATTTATCTTGGCATTCCCCTGGAAACGGGAACCACCGCGCGCTATAAACTGAAGTCTACGCGGACGAAGTCGCGGGCAACAGCAAGTTATAAATATACACGGAGCTTTTCTCTTTCCAGAATAATCCATGAGGACACATTTATTATTATTATTATTGGATCACATTATACATCAGATCATTTTATAATTAAGGGTATCCAAAGGGAGCCCATGGACTACTAAAGGTTTGTTGTCTGCCCGACCATCACCGACCGCATCACGGAGCTTTTCTCTTTCCAGAATAATCCATGAGGACACATTTATTATTATTATTATTGGATCACATTATACAGTATGTTAAATAACAGAGGGCGTTCCCTTAAACTCGTTATTATATATCATTAATAGATTAAAATAAAAATATCAGCATAGAAAAATAAGCATAAAAAAATCCGAATAAAAAAAAATTCTAATTGGAAATAAATTTGAAACCTCCTGTTTTAAATCAAAATAGTAGTCGTCATGTATAAATAAATTGCGACGTTGCCGTCTTTCATGTTCGCGTGTACAGTGTGTTTCTTTTACATGTCAATTTCAAATTTTTATTGAATATTTTCTTATTGGAAAAAATTTTAAAACATTTTGTTTTCGAATGGAAATATTTTTTTTAGCATGTATGTATGCTATACTATTTCGGGTTAACGGGAACGCCCTCTGTTAGTTAACATACTGTATATCAGATTATTTTATTATTAAGGGTATCCAAAGGGAGCCCATGGACTACTAAAGGTTTGTTGTCTGCCCGACCATCACCGACCGCATCCAGTTCAAAAGATACAACCCTGTATCTAGTACTTGTAGTGTGTGTATGTGTGGTAGTGTGCAACTGTAGTATGTTGATAGAGAGAGAGAGAGAGACATTCTAAAGAGTCGATAGTCTGCAATCCATAGAGTGTATTCTACTACGACGGCCATAATAACAAATAAAATAAAGTTATACGGTAAAGGAACGTGTTATATACGAGAGCATAAAAATTACATTGTCCTGTTAAATATTGTATAATTGAACAGCCGTATTGTCACGCCGCGCTAGGCGCGCATGCGGCCCACCCCCTCTCATTGAGAGGAGGCCTGTGTCCGAACAGTGGGAACATAGGCTGATTATGATTGTCACGACAAGCTTCAGGCTGTACTGATGTTAATTTGGATTCATGTAAGCATTTTTTTTCAGTAATTATAAACTAGTGCTTGACTGCAATCCCGCCTGATGGTAAGCAGCGATGCAATTGACGATGGTAAAGCACGCTAGTGTATTAAGAGCCTATTCTCACAAAAAAAACTGAATGAATAAGAAGGAAGATGGCAGTTGAGCGAGGTGATGCACTGTTAAACCCAACAACACGACTAACGATGCTGCACCAGAGGAAGATTGATCTGGAGACCCTCCACGACCAAACTCCTGACACAACAACATTTGGCGCATCGTACCCGGCACACATCACAACACAACTGCTCAGACCTGTCCTCCGTACGGCTTCACCAGACATCATGAACACGATGAATCCCCACCAACGACCAACGAGGCAGCTATGTGTGGCCAGTGCAGGCCTGTCAACAAGTACTAGATACTTAACAATATAGGAAATTGTTAAAAAAAACTGCAGTCTACGAGGAAAAAAGCAGATTTGAATTGATAATAAATAAATAAAATTAATGAAAATCTATTTAAATTAAATGACATGTTTTTCATTACAAGTGTAACACATCTTGTCTACAAAAAACCATTAATAAGTATATTTGGAATTGTAGATATACCAGGTCACTCAGAAAGTTAGCCAGTTGTAATTTATTTAAAAAACCTGATTATTCATAACCAATGATAGGTACGTTCCAAATTCAAATCTTCCCTCCACATTTTTTGAGACCTAATTAAAATTATCGTCGGTGTTTTGGCGGGAAGCTAAGATGAGTGCCACGCTCATTTTTCATTGGACTTTTAAATTATTTATAGTGTCGTTTACTAAATAAAAACGCGTGCTTTATGTAGTAAAAAGTGCATTCAGTGAATAATTCATAAAGAACAGTGAAATATTGTAGCATAGTGGCCACATCATGGCTTTGAACCAAATCTTCCTCCGAACGTTCGGCTCGTTCGGTCCGCGCGGCCGTCTTTTTCGACATGAACAATTCATTACGTGATATTGGCTAAATGCACAAACCGTGCGAAGCCATAAGAGAAAGAAAGAAGAACTTTTGAAGATTTTTATTTTACTTGACATTGGCACAAAGTCATAACTAGTGCCACACTACAACAAAAAAAAAAATATCGTCTCTCTTTGAAAAATGGATTCGTGTCGAGACCATTTTCGCGCTATGATTTCTTACGATTTCAAATGTCGCCTGAAACCAGACGAATTGTACGACAGACTTGAAATGACATTCATGGATGAAGGCCCTTTTGAGGCAACCGTGTATCGGTGATATAATGAATATATGCGCGGTCGACTATCTTTGGGGGATGAAGAAAGAAGTGGTCGCCTTTGACGGCTGTTACAGAAGAAACACGTGCTGGCGAAAGGTTTCACGCAAGACAAAAGACGACTTACACACCAAGAAATTCAGCATAAACTGCAGATTGGCTCAGGAAGCCTTTACACGTGCATCTTCTGTTGCCGAGGATAGTTTCACGGTGATTGCTGCACCACCTCACCGATGCTCAAAAGCAGGCACGGGTGGAATGATGCCATGATATGATAGGCAAGTTTGAAGCAGATTTGTCTCGGCGTGTTTACGACATCGTTATAGGTGATGAACCTTGGATTTATCAATACGATCCAGAAACGAAGCGCCATTCGACGGTTTGGGAGTTTGAAAACGAATCAACGCCTACCAAAATGAAGCGATCTAGAAGCGGGGGTAAGATTTTGATTACGAGCTTTTTCAGTTTGACTGGCTACTTGATGTCAATTCCTGTGAACAATGACGCTGAATGGTATATTACCAACTGCTTGACAGAAAATTTCTCTGTTATGAGCAACACAGGTGCAACGTGGCATGAGCAACATGGGTTACTGCTTCACCACAACAATGCGCCCACCCACACCGCAATCAAAACGAGGGACTTCCTGGACAGTACACCGGTCAAACTCCTGGGTCTCCCTTCTTACAGCCCTGACCTAGTACGGAGTGACTTCTTCTTATTGCCAAAAATAAAAACAATTCCCAGAAAAGGTATTTTGAAAACGGTTCCGACGCATGAAATTTTGTATAGAGGCTGGTGGAGAGTACTTTGAAAAGATTTAATAAAAATATATGTATGTAGGTTAGGTAGGTAGGTTCAATCCATACTAATAATATAAATGCGAAAGTATCTCTGTCTGTCTGTCTGTCTGACTGGCTTTTACGCCAAAACTACTGAACCAATTGTAATGAAATTTGGTACAGAGATAGTTTAGAGCCTGAGAAAGGACATAGGCTTAGACATAACATCCCGCTATGACCAATAGAAGCAGAGCAGTAACAAAAAATGTTGCGAAAACGGGAGAAAACGCGGACGTACATATTGCTCCCATTATTTTCTCTCTCTCTGCAGTCGGTCCCTCATGTCTGAGGATCGTGGTCAGCATTGGGGCAGCATTTCGAGCGGATGATCTGCCTCCATCGGTTTCGATCCAGCGCGTCTCTCACCACCGCGTAGAATTTAGCAGACGATGAGTCTTTGACTTGATCGGTCCATCTGGTTGGTAAACGACCGCGCGATCGTTTGCCTTCGGTGTTCCCTCAGTCCCTCCTCAGGCCTGTTAAAATAATGGGGCCGCCCATTATTTTAACAGGCGCTTATTTAATATCAACTGAGCTATTTTTTTTTCGGAATGGACTACGGTTTTGAAATTTGGCATAAATATTGTTTATTCTTAGTCGTATGTTTGCTACAGTCTTGCACTAACCAAAACATTTCAAATACGTAAAAAAACATGTACAATAATAATATTGGTCTTCATTGTAGGTATGTGCTTACGTTTACGCTTATTCTTGGGGTCTAAGGAATAAATTGATTGAAAAAATAATAACTTTAACATAATGAGTATTTATCAGAGATAAAATTGGCCTTTTAGAGGATGTCATTCAGCCGTCATACTTATCCGATAGGTGAGGTTGTGCTGATGACGCGGTTTTCTAATTCGCGCTCTTAAGATTTTCTGTGGGAATAATGACCCTTGCACCTTTACTCTGCTAATTTTTTATTTGGTAAGTAGTTGCCTATAATTTTGTATATAGTGGTGTCTTTGATTGGTTCGATTGTTCTAAGGCGTTGGAAAAGTCGAACGAAAGTTTCGTGTATAAACCGTACTTACTTAAATGTGCACATATTTTATCAAGCATAATCAAGGGACCACGTGCGGAAAACTGAAGTCAAATAATGAGACGGTTATGTCAAATAAGAAAAAAAAAACCGTAACCGTAATAATTTAGGAGCAGCTACTTAAGTTACATGATTATATTGTTAATGAGGTCTCAGGGAAGCCACGAGTGCAGAAGGTGTTTTTGCCAAAATTACTTGTCTACAACATTCTAATGACTATATCTTATAAGATGTAGTCCCTTAATTACCAAACTTATATATGTATGAGCTTGGTAATTAAGCTCTCTTTTACTTCAATATAAAATGTGTTTACGAATATAAAAATAAATAAGTAGTATTCGCCAAATCAATCACTCAATAGTATTTCATTATATTAGATATCCAAAACAATCAATGCTCATATCAAAAATAAACCCTGATCTGTATAGCACTATCTCACTCTGGCGTCCTAAACAGCCGTATAATGTACACTCAGCGCGAAAACGATCAGAAAAATTAATAAGTTAGTACGAGCGGACGTTTTTGTAAATTAACTTAACTTAGTAAGTTTACATTCATGAATATCATTATTTTTTACAAAAAGATAATGATATTCATGAATGTAAACTTACTTAAAGTAAAACTCGAGAGAATCCCCGATAAATTCTGGCCATTTTTATGTCTGGTTTGTCAAGTTTGGTTGCCTATAAGAAGAGAAAAAGGGACAACAACAGAAATAATGTACATGATTATGATTTTAGCAAAGGAAGTGAATGTTTTGTTTGCTTAACACAAAAATAAATGCATCTCTTGGCTAAAAGCCTAGCTAAGGCAAATAATTTTTCGGAATGTATTCGCACTGATTTTCCAAGTACAAAAATCAACTAAATTATTAAGGGTCATTACAGTCTTTTAATATCTATACTTTTATAGCATTTAAGGTTTACCTTTTTCTCAGATAATCAAACAGAAATCCATAGAGGGTTTACAAGATTGCATTAACACAATAATGATATGGGAAATCGTGATGGTACAGAGGACAATATTATGTTTTCTGTTAATTATTGTTACAACTGTCCAAAAAAAAAAAAAAAAACACTAATAATTTAACAGAACTTCTTAATAAATGAAACCGTACATAAATCTCATCATAAAACTTCTGCTGAATTTTAATCAAATTTTGTTTTAATCCTAATTTTATTGATGATTTAATGAAAATATTTAATTTGCTTTTTCCTAATTCTATTTTTAATTCAAAAATTAAATGTGTAATAATATAATTAAATACAATTTTATTAACATACGCTGCAAAAAATTTGAAAATTTTTGAAATGAAAAGTTGGGTGAAGGTTTTTTTTTTTTTTTTTAATAGTTATAAACTAGTGCTTGACTGCAATCCCGCCTGATGGTAAGCAGTGATGCAATCGTTGATGGTAAAGCACACTAGCTTATTAAGCCTATTCACTCAAAAAACTGAGTGAATAGGAAGGAAGACGGCAGTTGAGCGAGGTGATGCAATGTTTTACCCAACAACACGACCAACGATGCTGCGCCAGAGGATGATCTGGAGAGCCTTCACGACCAAACTCCCGACACAACAACATTAGGCACATCGTACCCGGCACACATCGCAACACAACTGCTCAGACCCGTTCTCCGTACGGCTGAAGTTGAAGTTGGGTGAAGTTTCTGATCGCGATAGTACTTTTAGTATCGATCAGCGCAGTCGCGGAGTTTCGTTCGCCGGCCGGCAGTCCCTTAAGGCGTGTGTCTGCAATCAGTAACCACTTGTACCAGTTTATTTATTTATTTTACCTTCAAACGGTAACAGAGTATTTTTCCATCAAAAATGTTTGACGCCGAACAAAAAGAAATGCTGTATAATGTAATAGAGAAAGTGAAAATGGATGCCTCGGACCACGAGTCTCTGGAGGACATTCCGATTGAGCGCTTAGTAGGTAAGTTTATTGTAATGCATTAAATAAATATTCAACATTCTATATATCCATTAGATTATAAGCGAAAGTCGCTAAGCTAACCAGTATATGTTACTAGTGAAAAAATAACGTAGTTCTGCAGCATGCGACCACGATCCGATCGATTGACCCTTTGTGTAGTGAATTATTTCACTCTGGTGGCATCGATGCAGATAATAGGGATGTATCCAAGGTATGAAAATCAAAAAAATAATTAGTCCGTCTTATAGATAATAAAAAAAATTAAGACCCGTATTTTTTATTTTGTCGAAATTACCAAAAACTACTGAGATATAGCGTATCAAAGTTACGGAGTGGGGGCTAATTACATCACGCCGTGGTATATTTTGCACCACGGCGTGACGTCATGCGACATTTCAAATCAATATATCTTCCTAAGTATTTAAATGAAAGAAAAAATAAAAAATACGTGTTCAATATTTTTTATAAATCTATCTGATGGACATTAAATTATTTTTTAGGATACAAGCCAATTGCCGTTGCATTCTCGATATATTGTAAAAAGTTTGTTTTTGTGAGAGCTGAAACAAAGTAACATTCAGCCTGAAAGATCCTGTAACACCATAGATTAATTGGAGCGACATTAAAGCTTACATCAAAATGGCGATGTTTTTGATTGGACACCCGATGACACGTGGGATGTCGTATTTATTCCTTTGTCTTGATTTTGCCTTCTAATGTCTGCGTAATTTGAAACCCTTAATAATAATAATTTATTGTGCTAGCAGCTTTTGTTACAACATTATTATGGGTAGTCTTTATCCTGTGTCTTTTGTAGTTATAAACTATCTATGATGTGTTAAATTATATGCAAATCTGCACGTGCGTGAAAGATTAAGAAGCAACTCAAACAAAATCCATTCATCCAATTCTATTCAACAATGAGTCTCTTTCTTTCTTTGTCTCATTATATTCCATAAGTAGATGGTGAACATCTAATAATTATGTATAAGTCGCTTTGTCTTTTATTTAATCTGTATCCATCCAATGCAATGCCTAGTACTGGTCTCCTATATTGCGACATGTAATCCGAACCTGATCTTGGAGCCTCCAACCTATGTATGCTACTTGCGACCAAATCATCGGTCCACCTAACATGTGGCCTACTTATCATCCGCCTACCTATCTACCATGAGTTCTTCGGCTCACATGTCAAATCAAATTAAATCAAATAGCTTATTTGTGATACACATGTATATATCATGGGTATTACAGTACAAAGTGAGTTCTTGCTGTGATCTGCCTCACGGGTATACACATTCATTAAATAAAAACAATTTACAGAGAAAAATAAAGAAAAAAAAAACTTATTAACACGTTTATATGTACTCAATCAGATATCAACAATATAGTCAAGTTATTTCAAGTGTAAGAATTCCTTTATTAACCGACTTTAAAAAAAAAAGGAGGAGGTTCTCATTTCGTCGTAATCTTTTATTTTTACCTATGTTCAACGATTACTCTAAGACGCCTGGACCGATTTGAAAAATTCTTTTTTTGTTTAAAAGGGTATACTTTCCAGTTGGTGCCATAGTCACCACGTCAGGATCTGATGATGGAACACCAGAGAAATCAAGGGGATCTTTCAAAAATCGTAGAAGCGACTAGTGCATTTCTAAGTATTTTCATTAAGTATTTTAAAGCACAACAATGTAATAAAGATATGGGGTAGATCTGTTGATGGAGCCAGGACACAGCCGGAGGAACTCCTCAACGATTTACAGTAGCTACCTAGTGTTTGTGCTTCATTAATTTGTATTGAGAAGAACTTTACACCTAGGTGTTTGTGGCGGTCATAAGGGCTCTGATTATGAAGACAAAGGCCAGTTCCGGGAACTCCTCAGCGGTTTACAGTAGCTACTTCGTTTTTGGACTTATTTCATTTATATTGATGAATACTTTACACCCATGTGGGTTAAAATGAAGGTCTGCAGTAGATCTGATGATGAAGACCCTAGACAGTCGAGGGAACTCCTCAACGATTCACAGCAGCTACTTTGAGTTTGTGCTTGATTTATTTTGTATTGATAAGAAATTTACACCGTCATTAAGGCTTTGATGATGAAAACAAAGGCCAGTTCGGGGAACTCTTCAACGGTTTATAGTAGTCACCCTGTGTTTGGATTTAATTGTTTATATTCATGAGAACTTTGCACCCATATGGTATATAATGGTGACCCGGTAGGTGACCTGTAACACAGGCTTCTTCAAAAACCTACTTCAGGCACCAGTCTCTTCCAATGGTGGAATATAAGTAAAAATATTGTTAAACCAATGTTGTGAAGAGAGAAATAAATAAATAAAATTAATGAAGGTCTGCAGCAGATTTGATGATGGAGCTAAGAGACTGTCGAGGGAATTCCTTAACGATTCACAGCAGCTTCCTTGTATTGGTGCTTGCTTAATTTGTATTGATAAGAGCTTTATACAGAACAGTTAAGAAACAAATTACAGCATTGAAGTTTAACATATGACAACCACTACCTACTCATTACGCTTATGCAACAATCAATTACATATAAATAAGAGACTGAATTTAAGTTGCGTAATCGCGTCATGTCTAGCATTGTTCATACTTTCATTTAGTTTTTCATAGGAATTTTATAGAAATCAGTTCAGTGGCTTCGTTCTTAAACTAAAATTACGGGTAAAAATTATAGTAAACAAAACAATGTCGTTTGCTTACAAGCCTTTTCCCAACTATTTTAGCGTCAGCATCCAGTCTAACCAGACGTAGCTGAACAGTATTTGTCACAACTAAAAAGTGTTAAATAAACCTTATTTACAAAAAAAAAAAAAAACAACCGACTTCCAAAAAATACTATGAAGTGAAAAATAACTAATTTCGAAAGTCGGTGTCTTTGGTTTTTGTATATTAGTTTTTGACACCGACTTGAAAAAGCGTGTTTATTAAGAAATTTAAATAATATATTTTGGAATTTAGAGATATTATTACAGTCTCTAATGTCCTTGGGAGTTTTGCTATATATTTTAGGCGTCATGATAATTGTACTCTTACCATAAAGTATGGTTTTACATTGCGCATTTATCTTTGCCTCGCTTTCCCTCGTCCTGTTGCGTGTCCTCGACACTATCTCGAACAAATTGTCCTGCCCATATCCACTTTTCAATACCGTACTACAATCAGGCTCATCAGTTTTTAACTTATTTAATCAAATTTCAACACTGCAATCACTACTTTCCCATAATATGAAAGATTCATCTGAAGAATTTGTTCTATCTTCGAATACTGGTTGGGGAATCGTCTTTCTTAATGATGAGGTTAGGGTTTACTACCCAAAGGGTAAAAACGGGCATGCCTGGAGAAACCGTGGCCCTGGTGCACAGGCACCAGGAAGAAACACGGGTAGGTTTTATTCAGTAAAAATCTGACACGCCCTTCCAGTCCGCCCAGAGTGTGAGAGGTCATTTGATGATTTCCCATTCACACCAAAAGAAAATGAGAGATAAGACCCCACTTGTGCCATTCATCATCATCATCATCGACCTTTTATCGTCCCACTGCTGAGCACAGGTCTCCTCTCATACAGAGAAGGATTGAGCGTAATCACCACGTTTACACAATGCGGGTTGGCGATTTCAGACTTATAAAGTCCAGATTTCTTCAAAATGTTTTCCTTCACCTTCAGTCATTGGGGTCCAAGATATACCTAGAAAGTACATATAACTTTAGGAAAGTTACATTGGTACTTGCCTGACCTGAAATCGAACCCGCAAACTAATACTTGAGAGGTATCCATCCAATGCAATGCCTAGTAACCATTAGGCCACCACGACTTCTGCTATTAAGACGACAAAATTATAAAGCAGTTTCCTTTTGTGTTAATATATTTTGAGTTTTCAGAAAATTACATCGAGATGAGCGTGGAGGCAATTAGAGAAATGGAGAACCGCCGTGACCCAGTGTTCCTGGCGGTGCTGCGCTATGCTCAAATGCATTTGACTCGCGAAGGTATTTTTCAGTAATCCTCAAAGCGCATGGTACCTCGGAAAATCCAGTATATTTCGGAGCTTGCTTCATATAAAGATGACAGGGCATTAGGAATCTTCTCTAAAATCACTAGATCAAAGTATAAACTAAAGTATTTGTTATTACGAAATTAACATCAACATTCATGGTATTTAAATTTAATTTTAAAGGACGGGTCTGAGCTGTTGTGTTGTGACGTACATTGCACATACGTTGCGGGTACGATGCGCGAAATGTTGTTGTGTCGGGAGTTTGGTTGTGGAGGGCCTCCAGATCAATCACCGCGCTCAACTGCCGTCTTCCTTCCTATTTACTCAGTTCCTTTGAGTGAGTAGGTTTAATAAACTAGCGCACCTTACCATCAACGATTGCATCACTGCTTACCATCAGGCGGGATTGCAGTCAAGCGCTAGTTTGTAATTTATAAAAAAAAAACTGAATGAAAATAAATATACTTTTCGATTTCGATTTTTCAAACTTTTGATCAATTGAAAAACAAGACTGTACAGTTCGGATGTTTGTATATGTGCGGTTATGTTTGTAAACGAACCCACATTACTGGAGATATTCTTAGCATGGCCAGCAGGCAACAGCCTCCGTGGCGTAGCGGTAGCGGACGCGGCCGCTGCGCAAGGTGGCGCGGGTTCGATCCCCGCACAGTGCAAGTATTTGTATGCATGAATATGAATATTTGCACTGGTCTGGTCGTGCCTCGGAAAGCACGTTAAGCCGTTGGTCCCGGTTGCTATACGAACATCTAGTGGCAGTCGTTACGGGTTGTTGGAGCCCTCAAAAGTCCAACAATTGGTCTAACTGCAATGCTTCGATGTCGCCTTCGGGTTGTGGAGGTCAGACCGCAGTCGCTTCACGGAAAATGTCGAAGTTTAGCCATATCAGCAGTTGGACTGGTAAAGCGGACCCCAGACTCCAAAGCTGAAAAGGCTTCGGATGCGACTGGGATTAACGCTGGGATGATGATGATTCTTAGCATGGAGAAAACTCTAAAAAAAAAATACTGTTTCACAATAGTGAAACAGTATTTTTTTTTTAAACTAATAAGTTTAAAATAAAAATATGGACAAATCACAAGTACACATTTGATTAGCCTCCCAAAGTGCGTGACAGTTTGTCAACAGAATTAGCTCCCGTCTTAAAAATATTTGATATCAACAATGTGTAGGTATAGTGCATGTTACAATATGTTGCATGCTCCATCGTTACTCTAGCATTAAACTTCTCGTAGTTATTGAACGCTTTTGTGTAGATAATGACTAGAAATGATAAAATCTCTCAATAGCTTCGAGCCATCGCTAACATGAGAGTAATATCGTGAATGCTCATATCCATGTCCACAAAATATACAACGTGTAACAAAAAGGGTATATACATACCAAGGGCATGGCATCTTTAGATGATATCAAACGATATCGGAAGGGTTTCAACTCAAAATAAAATACTCAAAAAATTGGTACCAAATTTTCGGTTTCGTGTGTTTCTTAAAATCAAATCATAAAAACGTGGCAGCACACTACATACGTTAATAACTACTCGTTACCCGTCACGTTACTTGCCAAAATCCGATAAATGTCTTCAATATCTCTGTGAGACTAGTATGATAGTAGCCTATCACGGGCGGTGTTTTTCCTCATAACTTCCTAACATAAAGAGATAGGATTAAAAAACCCTTCCAATATCGTTTGATATCATGTAAAGATGCCATGCCTTTGTTATGTATATACTCTTTATGTTACACGTTGTATAAAAATACTCACAGGCTAAACATTATCGTAGACAAAAAAGATAAAAGTTACTTACCTACCTTCATAATATTTTCATACATTTTTCTTCCCTCTGTTACCATGAAGTCGTGTCATGGCCGTGAACGTCCACGATAATACCGTCAATTTGATTTTTTGCACGATTGATTAAGCGCACATTAGACTAAAACCATAATATAGACTTTCAGTCAGCACTTGTGAACTTAAAAGTCCCGCCATTCCCTACACCGAGTCAGAAGAGTTTAGCTCGTCATTACTTTGCAGAATTTCTGTCCATCCAAATTGAAATATATGCTGCGTGCAACAAGATTGCCATGAGACAATACTCACGTGAGTATAAATTGCTTACAATAAAATCGTTTTACTTGATCTAAATGTTTGGTAAAATGTATTCTGGAAATAATAAGATCTCTACGTTTTAACAGTTGACATGGTTGCGCATCTCAACAAGATCAACATCTCGCAAGACGATGTCTTGCATGAACCTGTGCCGTAAGGAGCCTTCGTATACCTTCAAACTACAGGTATGTAAAGTTACCTTTCTAACAAAATATCGCCAACAGGGATTAAAACACTCTGATCTATACTAATACAAAAGCTGAAGAGTTTGTTTGATTGTTTGAACGCGCTAATCTCAGGAAGTCTACTGGTCTGATTTGAAACAATCTTTTTTCGTTAAATTAGCCTATTAATCCAGGAAGGCTTTAGGCTATATAACATCACGCTGCGACCAATAGGAGTCGAACCATGCGAACGAAGCCGCTGGCGGCCGCTAGTAATAAATATTTAAGTAGTTATGACAACTTAGATTGTCATTATACACTCCCGGACTCGGTTTGTATATGCATAGGTATGTCTGTACATTTTCAATGGTCGTAAATTCAAAAACGGACACAGTGTCACAATGGTTGCACAACCAGCAAAGCCGACTTTAAAACAGCAGAAAAGCTTTTTTCGAAGAAAATAGCGATGGGTTAACCCATCGCTATTTTCTTGTTTTAAGCCTTTAAAGTTTACTTGAAAATACACAATAGCTCGATTTTCTTTTGCATTCATATGGAATGCCTTTAACATTAGAATGTTGTTATCAGAACATTAGACAACTTGATGTAGCTGTACGCCAGCATTTTACTTGGCGCCAATAATCATCTATCCTCAACAATTACTGAAGAGAAGTTACTCTATAGTAAGACTTGGTTCTCAGAATTTTGGGTGATTGGTTTTTACTACCCGTAATGAATGTCAAAGATTATACAACGTGTAACAAAAAGGGTATATACATACCAAGGGCATGGCATCTTTAGATGATATCAAACGATATCGGAAGGGTTTCAACTCAAAATAAACTACTCAAAAAATTGGTATCAAATTTTCGGATTCGTGTTTTTCTTAAAATTAAATCATAACAAACGTGTCAGCACACTACATACGATAATAACTACTCGTTACCCGTCACGTTACTTGCCAAAATCCGGTAAATGTCTTCAATATCTCTGTGCGACTAGTATGATAGTAGCCTAACACAGGCGGTGTTTTTCCTCATAACTTCCTAACATAAAGAGATAGGATTAAAAAACCCTTCCAATATCGTTTGATATCATGTAAAGATGCCATGTCTTTGTTATGTATATACCCTTTATGTTACACGTTGTATATAATGCATGGCATCTTTAGATGATATCAAACGATATCGGAAGGGTTTCAACTCAAAATAAAATACTCAAAAAATTGGTACCAAATTTTCGGTCTCGTGTGTTTCTTAAAATCAAATCATAACAAACGTGGCAGCACACTACATACGTTAATAACTACTCGTTACCCGTCACGTTACTTGCCAAAATAGACTAGACTAGTATGATAGTAGCCTATCACAGACGGTGTTTTTCCTCATAACTTCCTAACATAAAGAGATAGGATGAAAAAGCCCTTCCAATATCGTTTGATATCATGTAAAGATGCCATGCCTTTATTATGTATATACCCTTTATGTTACACGTTGTATAGTATGTATATACATATACATACTATTTTGGTAATAGTATGTATGTGTATATAGCTTATTTAAGTATTTATTTAAATAGTGTTAAGAGCTTTTTATCTTTATATTTTTTTTCAATTTAGATTAGATGGCAGGCCATCTTAATCTCTTGACCACCGTCCTATGGTTGACTGGTAGAGAATGCCTAAGGCATTAAGTCCGCCTCTGTACAATTCATGTGCGAAAGAATAAATAAATAACGAATTACAATAGTTTAATTGTATTTAAAATTTTAATCGATCTTAGCCCCCCTGTGGTGGGTGTTCATCAGCTGCTAAAATATATAACTAGAAGTATAGAGGAAACCGAGAATTTCCATTGCTTTCGTTGTCCAACAGTTTGTCTGCGTGTAAATTATATGTACAAGGTAACTGATTCACAATAAAAATACACAATTACTTTACTTTTCAGTGTGCAGTTTTTACCGCGAGATATCTCAACGGGAATGGCTCCAAGTTTGCGTGTCCACCTGTAGCGTTAAGGTTAAAATCACGTGGCCAAAATTGGAAAAAACGCCACCAACTTGGTTTTCTTACAAACTATAAGTATGATTTCACAAAGCAATCAAACTATACATTACAACATTCATCAGAGATCTACCTTCAACGATATTTGAGCTCCAGGCCCTCCTTGAAGCAGTACATTAATTCGCAGTTTCGGTTTTGACATCCTTCGGGCCTCAACAGACGACGGAATGCTTCAACTAATTAAGCAAAACCCAACCATAATCACAGGGTTTAAAAGACACTTTAATTCAATTGCTTTATACATATGTACATTCAAAAGAAGCATTCGCTCAGTAACGTATGTAACACAATGGACTCTCAATATTTGTATAACTTCAGAAAATCTTTATTAACAGTCGAAAATATAGTGTAAAGTAAAAAAATATTAAAAGACCCAGATCCACATTTGGAAAAGTATACTTCATTCAAAATTCTTGCTCATACTGCAGAAAGGCACGGAGGGCTCATTGGTTGTTCAGAGGTAATATCTGCACAAAGTATGATTTTTATCTTCATTGTTAGTATGTTGTTTGTTTGCTAAGACAATAGGTCTCAAAGGTCTGTCCATTATATGTTATCAGTTTATAATTATCCTGATGCAGTAGTCAGGCCATGTAATCTCTTAATATAATATTCGATGTTCATTGTCTTAAATGTACATCAATTTTCCACACGAGTGTATGTAGTAATTGTTATTAGATACACACATATCGTACCTACTTCAATTTACAGTCAATCAACTTATACATATATCTAATACTTATTATTATTAACTATATTAACTCTCCAGTATTATATTAGGTTATTTTTCAATTGATTCATGTAGCGTGTTCTTAAGAATATCGTAATTTTAAAGTAGAGCTAAAGAATGTAACATTTAAAGGATAATGAAAATATCCGTAAAGATGGGGTGAGATTAGTTCATAATGAAACATATTTTCTTATACAATATTCACAGTAGAATGTTTCACAAAATCGATCATTGAGAAAAACTGCTTTTTTGTACGTTCATGCTTTATTTGGAAAGGTAAAGTTAAGAACTTAGATTAATATTTCTATAAAACCTTTTGAATAGGTATTTGGGCGAGTGTTCGTTATAGAACGTGCGACTAAATACATAGGTATATACTCAGTAAAGAGTCCCGACTCAAATCAAAATTTGTATGAAATCCAAAGTATTTCATTGGGAATCTCCAACTGACTATCACTCAGAATACAGGCATTAGAGACATAAAATGTGTCGACGATAAAATGAAATGAATGATTAGGATCGTAAAAACTAATTAGGAACTTAAATGTAAAAATGAAGACTGTTTGCTACCAAACACGGTTGAATTAGTGGAGAAACAAACAGCTGTGAATGTAAGGAGCACTGTACATGTAACAAATGTACAGAAGTCCTAGTCTGCTATAGAATAGTGTCAGAATGGTCGATCAATGATCTCATAATGATCGATTTTGACAAGTTTCGTAATCTACTAACAAGTGGCGTCATCATGGTTTTCCAATATTAATAAATGTTCAAATTGACTATTCATTTTTAGAAAATTATTTCTATTAACGGGTTTTACAATAATACCAATACGGCAATGTCATTCTATCACCATTCCATTACGAGATGACTGAGATAATTGATCGATCATTATGAATTTAGCAGAGAACGAACTTCTAAGCACAATTACAATGGAATCGTGTTGGAATGATAAAATAGCAGACTAGGGCACAGACGACAGCATATCAAGCTACTACAATCTGTCAGATTTCTTTATTAGATTTTCACCTTTATCGCTAAATCTATAAGACTCAAGGTTGATTGGGAATTTTTGACGGTTTGGGGTACCTTGACCTGCTGTCGTCCGTACCAGCAAGCCCTACAGTTTGACTGATCGACACTGACTAGATGTTAATTACTGTTCTAAACAGGTGTTTTCCAACATAACTTTGCCTAGCATTGTTGTGCTATCAAGCAGTAAAACTGTTTACTTGCTTGTGAGATAATTTGCGTTGAGTTGTAGACTAAAAACTTTTTAGAAACGCATCTATATACTAGATGATTTTTATGACGTAACTTTAAACGTTTGTCATTTATTTGTTTTATTAATTTATACATTATATTATTTGACCCCAAAGTTAACTTTGGAAGGTATCAAAGTTTTTAATTGTATTGCTTATTGTAACTACTATGAATATTGTAAGTTTATATTATTGTAGCGTTAGCCAACGTTAATGTAAGTTGGTGATAGGATTGAATCAGATTGTTTTATATTTCTGATGTCTAGTAATCTAAGAATGAAATTGTGTAATCATATACAAAAATGTTTTTTTTTCTGTCTATATAAATCTTAATGTGATCATATTATTGTTTCCTTTGTCTCTGCCTTTCCTTAGTTTTTGGTGACTTCGGTGGACGTTAGATACTATTTTTAACCGACTTCAAAAAAAAAGAGTTTTCGTATATGTTAGTCTATACCAGCATCTGAATAAGTCTGCCAAATTTCTTTTTTTGTTTTACTAGGTATTGTTCAACTTAGGGTTACTGCAAGTTTAATCGGAATTGGTTGCGTGCTTTTTGAGATAGGCTATTTTTTAAATGACTTCAAAAAAAAGGAATGTCGACCCGGATGTATGTAATATTTTCAGAACTGTCCAGTTTTCGTATGTGTTAGTCTATATCAGCGTCTAAACAAATATGCCAAATTTCAAAAGTGTATGTATGTATGTTTATATGTTTATGCGCGATATTTCCGGAACTACAAGTCCGATTGACAGCCTCCGCTGCGTGGCGTAGCGGTAGCGAACGTTGCGCAAGGAGGCGCGGGTTCGATCCCCGCAAGTGTGTGTATGGGGAATAGGCCATGTGTAGCGTTGAATGTTAGTATTCTTCCCGTAGTGGGTCGGAACTATTAGGCGCTATATCAATATTTATATCACCTACAAGGAAAATACTACCTGTTTGTAACTCACGGTAAATGACGTCGAGACTATTTATAAAGTTACCAAAGTTCTCTTTTGTTCTTAAGGAGGGGGAGCGATATGTAGCCACAATATTTATATTACTACCTATTTGACAGATTAAACAGCTAGCATCCCTGAAACGTGGCTCTGTTACTTTGCAACTTAGTGTTGTGCGGGTGTAGATGACGATCCCATCCTTTTGGTTTAGTAAATTTATTGTGTGATGAGCCGTATAACCTTTCAAAGTCAGTAGGTTATTTACCTTACGTAGCCAAATTTCCGTAAGTATTATAATGTCAAAATCTATCTTTGTCATTGATAACAATATGCGGAGTTGGTTAAAATTTTTATTTATACTGCGAATATTGATATGTAATAATTTAATTGATTGGTTACTTTGGTAAATATATTTATGACAGTCCTCTGGATTACACACAAGCGAATTAGAGACTTCAAGAGAGTCCAGCTCAGTATTTATATTGTTTACAGTAGCCATGTAAATTATAGAGAAAACAGAGTTTCCGAGAAGAAGCGACGGCCAAAAACAGAAGCAAAACACAATAGTGATGAGTTTTGGTGTGCATGTTTTTGAGTGAGTGAGAGTGTAGATGTGTTCTAGTGATGTTGATGTATTTGGCGGTGATATATATGTGAGTGAATCACACACTATGTTATTATGTGAGTGTTTAAAAGTAAGCTTGGCTATTTATGTTATTAGCGTTATTTACAAAGAAATGGATTTTTGTTTCATAAATACAGTATTTTTTTTTTACATATTATAAACCAGCGCTTGACCGCAATCCTGCCTGATGGTAAGCAGTGACGCAATCGTTGATGGTAAAGCGCACTAGTTTATTAAGAGCCTATTCACTCTAGCCTTGAAGACACTCAAATTGTAGTCCGACCAAAGACATTAAAATTCATCTTAAATCTCTTTGAGTCCGACGGAAACACCGCCGCGGGCAAATTGTTCCAGTCCCTCGATGTACGCGGTATAAAGGAGGAGGCGAAACGCTTCGTCCGGATCGTAGTGGTGTTAACAACGTAAGGGTGGAAACCAGCCGTACGACGGGTCGTCCGCTCGTGGAACGGAGATGGGGGAATTAAATCATGCAATTCCCTCGCACACTCCCTGAAATGCATCCTATAGAACACCGAAAGGCTGGCTACTCTACGCCTGTGCTCTAGGCTTTGGAGACCAACTCGAGTTAGATCAGGGTCACCAATCAGCCTCTTTGCACGTCTCTCCACTGAATCCAAAGTGGCCAGGTGACACTTGGCTGCACCAGCCCAAATGTGGCTGCAGTACTCCACACACGAACGGACCTGTGCTTTGTATAACATTAGAAGCTGCCCAGGTGTGAAGTACTGCCGGACCTTTGCGATAACGCCAAGTTTCCAGGCAGCCACCTTAGCCTTGGACTCAATGAACCGCCCAAAGTTAAGGTCCGAGGAAATCTCAACTCCCAAAAGCTGAAGGCGGTCGGAACACTCCAAGGACACATTCCGAAAAGTAGGAGCCAAGGTGAACGGGCTCCTTTTGGCGGTGAAAAGACACGCCTGTGTTTTGGCGGCATTGAATGCTACAAGATTGGCATTGCCCCATTCGGAGACTGCCTGCAGCGCAACACTCGTTCGCTCAACCATGGCCTCTCTCAGATCGGAGAAAAACATTCAACAAACAACAACAAAGGTTGTCTGTAAAAGATCGCTCTTAGCGATAAGACCGCCCATTGTGTCACCCTTTGTAAAATATTTTTATTTATGTTCTGTAATCTATATGGTGTACATAATAAAGAGTATTCTATTCTATTCTATTCCCATTCGAAGACCAGCAGTAACTATATCCATGTTGTTTTGCATATTCTCTAGATACATGAAACAATTTCTTGGAGCTCGGTGGAAAGTAATCGCCTACAAAAATGGGCTGTCGTGTGCCTGGCTACCTTGATGTGTTCGGTATTGAGCTTTTCAGTTACTGTTTTCTGATTGGAGTTAAACGCACGCAGGAGAGCGTGTTTAATTTCACTTTAACTGTTTGAAATTCTGCGACGACTGGGCGTGTTGAACCAAGTTTGCCTGGCTGGTGGTATATGTCGCGGATATCCGAGGGAGTAATCAGTGTTCCTACAGCTTGTCCTATATTGCAGATGGTTTCCGTTAGATTAGGTTAGTCCTTTGTCTTTTACAGGTATATTCCTTATCTCAATGCTAGACGATCTGGATTTTAATTGTAGATCTTGCACCTTTCTCTCCAATTACTCCAGGCATTGACGGTGTTCCTGTTATTCTTTTTGCAGTTTGTCAAGCCCAGACTTTATATCCTCATATTGCTTATTAATGAATGCCATTGATGTGGCAATCTCATCGTTCGTTACTTGTATTTTGCTAGTTTGTGTTTTTAGTTCCGATATTTCCGTAGTTAATTTCGAAAACAGAATGTTTTGTTTGGCACATATCTCATTAATTTTGATCTCAAATTCGGATTTCCAGTTATTTAGTAGGTCCAAAATTTCTTGCTTCAGGTTTTTTTCGTCACCATTGGGGGACTGCGCCAGTTCATTACAGGGTCTTTTGTTCCGGTTTATGTTAACGAAGGGACAGTCTCTCAATTGTCATCATCGTCATCATCATCCGAGCGTTAATCCCAGTCGCATCCGAAGCCTTTTCAGCTTTGGAGTCTGGGGTTCGCTTTACCAGTCCAACTGCTGATATGGCTAAACTTCGACATTTTCCATGAAGCGACTGCCGTCTGACCTCCACAACCCGAAGGCGACATCGAAGCATTGCAGTTAGACCAATTGTAGGACTTTTAAGGGCTCCAACAACCCGTAACGACTGCCACTAGATGTTCGTAGGGCAACCGGGACCAACGGCTTAACGTGCTTTCCGAGGCACGATCAGACCAGTACAAATATTCATATTCATGCATACAAATACTTGCGCTGTGCGGGGATCGAACCCGCCCCACCTTGCGCAGCGGCTGCGTCCGCTACCGCTACGTCACGGAGGCTGTCATCACGGACATCATGGACAGTCTCTCAATTGTATCATGTTTAAATCTGATTCCGATTGGGAAAGTCCCACTGGCGTCTTGGGAATTGCGGGGGGAGTGCGTTTCATCGACATATTAAATGCAGTAAATAAATAATTCTCCTTTATAATATTCCTTTTAAACCTGTTCTTTGTAGACAAACAACTAACGATGACTCACTGTGTAGCACTGGAGGTGGTGTAGCGTTCTCGTAGTAAGTGTCTCTGGCGTAGCGGATAACAACGGCGGTTCGTAGCAGCGGCTCGTAGCACACGTAGCTGATGACTAATGGACAATGTGCGTCGTCTGTTATCGTGGCTCGACGGCAAGTCAGTGCGCCTCGGAAGCCGCGTGGAGACGGTTCGAATTCCAGCAAATCGGAGGCGCGCTTCCAGCTGTTTTTAAATTTAGGTTGACAACACCACAGCTGTCTCTACCTAGGACCGCCCAGTGGGCTTGGCTAGTAGAACAAAATTGTTCTAGCGAGACAAGGAATAGATTTTGAAGAGGTTCAACCAATCAAAAAATTAGTTAAAATTTAAATTGACTAAGAGGCGCTCAGTGCAGTGACACACGACCGTGCGCAACCGGTACCACGGCAGAATTTGAAGGTGGACCGACGACCTGGTGAAGGTCGCGGGAAATCGCTGGATGCGGGAGGCGCAGGACCGGTCGTCGTGGAGAACCTTGCGGGAGGCCTATGTCCAGCAGTGGACGTCTTTCGGCTGAAATGATGATCATGATGATGAATAGTGTTATAATTGCTGCACCAAGATAATCAATTGTAACAACAATGAGAGTCAATCGTAACATACAGAAATTGAAGACTATTAAACAAAAAATATAACAAAATCTTATCAGCAGTTTACGCTAAATACTTAAAAAAAACATTTTTTTTTTTTTTTTTATTGGTACAAAACCCGACACACTGTTCCCAACCCACTGCAACTCCTTTTTTTTTTTTTTTTTTTTTGACGCTGTGGGAATGCCTTTACGCACCGTACCCCGAAGGGCGTGTGTGGGACTCGCCCAGCCGAAGCCGGGAATACCCACTAAACCCACAGCGACACTCCGGCATCGCCATAGTGGCGGGGGAGTGGGAAACTAGCGCAGCCTGAGCTACCTCTCCCCCGCCGGCGAAACCCGCCTAGTAAGGCGGGCCCTCAATTGTCCCTCCTGGGGAGGGGCCGTGGCTCCCGCGTGATGAGCGATGTAAGGCGGGCGTCGGCCTCACGCCCGCCGCTCACCTCAGGGAGGGAGAAAGCGGGCGAAATCCCGCCTTCTCCTCCCCCTACGCCGCCTGCGGAGCGCCGGAGCGAGGGGATCCTCCTCCCGCTCGCGCTCCGCGGCCTCCTTCTGCGACATCACGACCTCGCAGAAGGAGGCCATCGCCACCCAAGCCTCCTCGCTCCCCACCATCGCTCTGACGATGGCGGGCAGCGAGAGGTCCCCTCCAACCGCCGCGACAAGATCGCGGCGCGGCACGGCCCACGACGGGCACACCGCGAGGGTGTGTTCCGCCGTGTCCTCCGCCGCGCCACAACCATGGCACGACAGTGTCTCCTCTCGTCCTATCCGGTGCAGGTACCTGCCGAAGCAGCCGTGACCGGAGAGCACCTGCACCAGACGGAAGGACAGGAATCCGTGACGCCTGTCGAGCCAGTCCTTCAGGACCGGCCCGACGGCGTCGAGGGTACGGCGGCCGAACACCGCGGAGGCGAGGTCCCGCGTCCAATGCTGGACGATGGCGTCCCTCGCCTCCCGGCGGACAGCTTCCCTCACTTCTGGGGCCGGACGCTCGCCCAGCGCCCTGCGCCCCGCCGTCCACTCGTACACTCTGGCGAGCACCCACGCCTCGAGCTCCCAAGGCGGGGTGCCCGCCAGAGCGCACGCCGCTGCGAAGCCCACCGTGCGGTAGGCCCGCGATGCCCGCTGGGCGATGGCCCTTTGGGGCGTCCGAAGGGCGGTGAGGTTCTCCCTCCTATTGATGGAGTCCGCCCAAATAGGGGCCCCATAAAGGGCCATACTCCGCAGTATGCCGGCGTATAGACGCCGGCACCGCATGCTGGGCCCCCCCAGGTTTGGCATCAGCCACGAGAGGGCTCCCGCAGCTCCCACTGCAACTCCTGAAAGCCAGAATCAACAGTGGAGACCGCCAGAAAAACGCCGAGCAATGAAGCTCAACGAGTCCCGGAGAAACGATTCAACTGTGTTGGGTCCCGCAACGAAATTAATCAGAAAAGAATAGCGGAGGAGTAAGAAAAAAGATATTTTTTCCACTTCCCTCCATAATAAGCAGGAGACAGAACAGAACTAGGGACATTATTGCAACTGGGAGAAGTCCAGATTGCCAAGCACCACGGAATAACATTTGATTAAGTTAATGGGTCCTAAGTAGGTATTTGCTGTTACATTTGATTCCAATAATAGGTATGGCAAAAGCGCCTGAACGCACGGAAATTAGTTCTAGTTTCTACAAGGTCCGTATAATAAACAACTCCGGATGTAACTTATACACTATCCAACATAATATTGCGTTCATTCTGCCAAAGAATACACTCCCACAAGATGTGATGTGCGGACTGTTCAAATTCACAGTTCGATGTAGAACACTGACACAAAGGCGAAGGAACAAGTTTAAAAGAATACAGTTTACTTTTAAAGTTGCCATGACCTGTGAGAAATTGGGCAACGCAGTGGTCAACCTCCAGCCATGTCTTAGCCAGCCGATCGCCAACGGATGGAAAGAACAGATGGAGGTGCCGGCCCTTGATGGAATTATCCCACCTACTTTGCCATTCGGATAAGAGGTCCTCCCAGACGTCAGTCTGAGGTTTAAATAATCTAGAAATTCTATTGAGGTCGCGTTGTGTAACAAAGTTAGTGTACATGGCCTCTCCCCTCGCGGAGTAGTACATTGAAGCACGTCGCTCTACTTCAAGATCGACTGGAAGTACACCTGCCAGAACGGGTAAGGCTTCAGTACTGACTGTTCTATACGCCTTGCATAAAAATATCAATGCCAAACATAGGCTTTGAAGCAGTTTACGTCGCGCCGCCCCTATGCTGGCCCTATCGGCCCAAACAGGTGCACCGTAGCACATACATCCTAAGTAGGTAGCTCCATATATAGTTTTTAAAGTTAGGAATGATAGAGCCCAAGTTGCTTTGGATATTCTAGTTAGGGCATAAAAGTTCCTTTTAGCTTTTACGCCAACTATTTTTATATGTTCGATAAATGAAAAATTCCTTTCTAAGACCATACCAAGGTAGCATACGGATTGCTGTTTTTTAACGGGAATGTTATTAAATTGAATAGTAGGCAATGATTTAAGATTACCTTTTAGTAGAAGTTGATAGGTTTTATGCGGCGCGAACGCTAGGCGGTTACGATCACCCCACTGAGATATTAGATTTAGGCAAGTATGGGCCAAGTTCTCAATTCCAGCTCGGGTACTTGACTGAATGAGCAGTAGGCCATCGTCCGCGTAACCAGTAAGTGAACAGCCGCAAGGAAGCGGGATTGCGAGGAAATCATCAAAACCCAAATTCCATAAATAAGGACCGACAACTGAACCCTGAGGACATTCCATGGTTAGTGCTTTAGTACTAGAAAAATGACCGAGCTTAAGTAACAAAAAAAACATATTAAAATAAACTGTATGAGAGGAGACCTGTGCCCAGCAGTCATCATTATCATCATAATCATCTCAGCGTTAATCCCAGTCGCATCCGCAGCTTTTTCAGCTTTGGAGTCTGGGGTCCGCTTTACCAGACTAAGTGCTGATTTTGGCTAAACTTCGATATTTTTCGTGAAGCGACTGCCGTCTGACCTCCACAACCCGAAGGCGATATCGAAGCATTGCAGTTAGACTAATTGTTAGACTTTTGAGGACTCCAACAACCCGTAACGACTGCCACTAGATGTTCGACCGGGACCAACGGCTTAACGTGCTTTCCGAGGCACGACCAGACCAGTTCAAATATTCATATTCATGCATACAAATATTATAATACGCACTGTGCGGGGATCGAACCCGCGCCTCCTTGCGCAACGGCCGCGTTCGCTACCGCTACGCCACAGAGGCTGTCAACCTGTGCCCAGCAGTGGGACGATAAAAGGTTGATGATGATGTTGATTAAAATAAACAATGTCAATAGTTACTCGTATTCCCACAAGCAGTTCAAACACACAAAAATGGATCATTGCTTGCACAGCTGGAGTGTGTCCATTGATGGCAGTCTCTGTATTGCAACCAATCTTCTCTACTCGTTCTATAATGTTCAAAATAGATATAGTTTGTTCTCTGGCAGTAATTATCGTCTTCATCTGCACCATCGGTGTCTTCATTTATACCTTCCTCTGGCTCATTATTATAGCTTAATTACGATTTACCAAGCTTCAGTATATTTTTCTAGAGGTACGGTACTAGAGGTGCCAAGTAATGTCTAACGAGGTCGTTTATAAACCATTTTGTTAGAATTGTGAAAATAAAATGGTCAAATGTAGCATGTTACAATTGCCCCTCCTTGTTTTGTTACTTTGAACCACTACCGAAATTTTGCAATGTCTTATTTTAACAAAAATATTTATGGTAAATTTAAACAACTCAGATACCTTCATGTATAGATTGGATGATAAATTATCCGAAAACTACCACTGAACTATTTTAAAATTGATTTATTTAATTAAAATAACAAAGCCTGTGTAAAAAAAAATCACTCAACTTGTTGTACTTATCTCAAACTGTCATCTACTGAAAGCATACGCGCGAACTGTTTCAATTTGCAAGTTCGGCCGGTAAAACAACACTAAAAGAAGCGAATACCATCAAGAGCTACCACTATTTGTCAATAGATGTTGTGTCGATTGCCTCCCTGTTACTATTGACACACCTCTCCCCTACACGTTGAATAAGTATTGAAATTTTTGTAGTAAGACACCAAGTATAATGTAAATTATAATTATTAGAATAAATATTATAGGTTTACAAGTTACAGTGCCCCTCCATACTCCGCTCTACCACCGTGTCATGAAGTTTGAATGAATGCCTTAGACCAGTGTTTAACATGTAGCATATAAACCTAAATATGTGAAATAGTTGCACGGTGAGCTACAGAGTTTACCGTGCAACTATTTCATATATTTAATTGCAAAATTCTCAGAGTTTTGCTTTGCAAATGAACAATACTTTGCTTTGTGTGCACCCGTAGTATGTGAGTTACACACACACAATAAGCAAAGTTCTGAGAAGTTTTGCAATTAAATATATGAAATAGTTGAGAGAGATTTAGTTTAGAATTAAATATAGATGCTGCTACACTCTTATTTGTGACAAAAGTATTTTTGTTTATACCATCATTAGATATTTAGACACATTTGAGTTTGTTCTTCTGTTTTTTTATCTAAATCTTGTTTACACACGCTCGACTTTGGCAGTAAGCTGGCGAACGCGTGACGTAAGCGTTACGAAAAGTGTGATGTGTGTGGGCGACGAGAACGGGAGTTGAGTGGGGGACATTTTCTTTTTCTCTCCCTCTCATAGCCAAATACGTTCCTTAAATCTAAGTTTCTTAAATTTCATTCTCCAGAAAAAATGTATCAACAAAAACAAAAATTCGTAAATTGAGTTATATACACCATTCGAACCGCCAGATTTTTCTGCGTCGTTTGGTGTATATAACTCAATTTACGAATTTTTGTCACTTAGATATGATGCCTTTCAAGCGTCGATATATAACATGCATAGTAATGAATCGTTAAGAGATGTATTTAAAACTAAAGGTTTCCTAACGCTGACTGGAATTTATATACTGGAGTTATGTTTGTTTGTCAAAAATAATATGCAATTTTTTAGTTTTAAATGTGACTCAAACAGAAATGTTCGTAGACAATATAAATATAATATTAATTTGCCTTCTATAAATAATATGATTTATTATAAAAGTACATATATTACTGCCATTCGTGTGTACAACCAACTGCCAATAGCAATTAAGCAATTAAATGGAAATATATATAAAACAGTGTTAAAGAAATTTTTAATTGATAATGTGTTCTATAATTTAAATGAATATTTTGGTAAAAAGTAATAATGTAATTTAGACTTGTCGTATTGTTTATAAACTTTTATTCCTTTGATATTGCATGTCCGACTTGGATAGGCTGTTGAGCCAAAGCATTGTATTTACACAATTAAATAACATCAATATGTACATAGTTACGCAATAAATGAATCTTTAACTTATCTACAAATTTACACCGTGATTATATCATTAGATTGTTTCCGAAACTTAATAAATAAAAGAAATACGATACTTAAAAATCGCGAAAAATAATCCATTTTTACCGTGATGTTCAGATAATTATTGGACAAACGTGATAAGATTTTAACAAAAAAGAAAATAATAGAAGCATAGGTGTACTTTCTTCTAAATTTTGATATAAAAATAATTGGGATCTGTCGTGTTTTGAAAAAGAAAACAGCGGAATACGAAACTTTTTTGGTCAACGTTTTTGTAGGTAAAATTACCCTGAGCTGCAACTGTCCTTTTCGCACTTTACCGGATAGGTTGGAAGCGGCGTGACGGCAATAGTTTCTTCAAATACCTATTTACCAAATACCTCGGCACTAAAGCCCCCTCTTAATGAAAACAAAGATCGTGGCAGCTTACATACTTATGCAATGTCGGGTTATGATAACCCATTGTAAGGGTTATCATAACCCAACCAACCAACCAACCTCTCCGAGCATCAAAGTTAAAAAAATAAACTGTATATTACTTATTAACATTGATTAAACCATTGTCTTCAAGACGACCAGTCACCATAGCTACGTGCACGAGTATACCTACGCCATAACAACAATTAGCCGTTACATTGCTGCCATTTAAGTAGAACTGGTGAATGCAGACCAGTGTCAGCTCGTTTAGTGTCCCAGCTGCCTTTAGACTTTGGGGAAATTTTCTAATAAAAAGGATAAATAAAGAAAAAACAAAATGAAAGAAACACATTGAGATTTATTTATTCAGAAAGATTTACAACCAGAACTACTGTTTATGATAGTTAACTCCAGAAATGTCATGGTATGCACACAATATGGATTCTAATACACAGACAGAGAAGCATTTTAAAATGGCCGCCCTAGATATGACGGTATTTGAAGTTTACAAGTTTATCCTCTAATCATTGTCTGCGGAAGACAGTCAGTCGAACAGTATGCATCTGAACAGTTGTGTAACTGCCACATATACTATACTTTTAAGCGCGTCAGTCTCCAGAAATTAGACGAGTAAATTATAACAGCACCTTTTATATAATTTCAAACAGGTATATAAATTAGTTTTAAATTAAGTTGACTTAAAAAGTACTTACATATTTATACTAAGAAGTATATAATAATAATAATAATAATGCCTTTTATTTGGACAGCAGATATACAATTTCGTTACTTATTAACTACACAATTAGTTCACATACTTCCTGTAAGTCCGTTTGCCTATTTTTAAAGGCCTCCTTTAACTCCATTCCGAGATCTCTGTGGCTACTCTACTCCTTCCTATGCCTACATCATGCCTGTTATCACCGTCTCATCTTTTTTATTGTCTGCCTCTTTTTCTTTTACCTTCCCTTGGGTACCATTCTATAATAATTTTGATCCATTTGTCCTTTTCTGAGTCCATGTATCCCGACCACTTCCATTTTAGCCTTTTTTTTTTAGATTTACGTCCTGTATTTGGTAATTTTCCTAATACTGATGTTTCTTAACCTATCCTTCTTTTATCATGCTTTTGTCCATTGCTCGTTGACAAGTAGCAATTCAGTACAAATACAGTGTTTTGATAGTGGCCCATGTTGCAAGCAAAATAAAAACTATGTAATTAATTTTTATCTTTTACACGGACAATAGAATAATGCAATGTTTATATATTTTGCAATAACAATTTAAATAAAAAGCCAGGCGTTCATTTGGTGTCAATATTTGATTCGTATCGATGTTAATGCTCTAGCCTGATTCTCATCCGAAATTATGCTTAGTTATTAAATTTCTATTCAGTTGTTGGGGCTATTAAGTTTCGGATGAGGCCATCCACGCCGTCATGAAAAGATACATTTTGTATACTATGTTCTAAAACAAATTTTCTTTAAATTCCGTATTAAATGATTTTTCTAGCATTTTTATTTTTAATTAAATTATTTGTCCGTGTTTCAAAATCGGAAACAAGTCTTACTATTAAAATTTAATATACCTGTATATATATCAGCACAGCGATCATTGCCTCCTCCACATGCCAATATCCTCACGGGAATAGCCGAAATACTAAATTAACTTTATTTTCTCAAGTCTGTTAAATCAAGGATCATTGTGCGAATATTTATATATAATATGACAATATTTATTAAGTTTTCAATCAAGTTCAGTAATAAAATCGTACTTGAAAATGCAGAATTTTCTTTCCTGTTTTCAATACAAATTATTTTAATTAATGACGTACATTGAGACTGATTATGAAGGATATTGCGCGATTTCCCGTCAATGTGGCGTCCTCACAGATGATTTTGAGGATTTTGGACTAATGCCAAATTTTCACGGAACATTTTTAAACATGAAAATGGTAAGGTTTAATAGCTTGGTGAATAGATTTCTAACAGTTTTAGATATAAATATTTTAAAAATGGTCGGCTATTTAATGGAACAGACAGACTAAAATGGAGTTTTAGTAATAGGATGTCATCGGGTACGGAGTTCTAAACACGAATGTAACTTAGGCATCTACAACAAAATGAACTAAGCCGACGCCTCCACCGTGAGAAGTGTTCACTTGTGGCACCTGCATGTGTTTGGTGGATGGATGACCACAAAGACTTCCTCTATCTCATGATGAGCTGAAACAAAACAAAATTAAATCATTAGGATATTATAACAGTGGCGCCCATTCTCCTCTTCACAAACTAAACTAATTTTAAGTTAGAGCATCTTTTTATTTCTATTTCGTTAAGAAAAGGATAGAAGATAACATTTCAGTTTAATCCTGTCAAATTAAGATATTCCATAGAGTTTAGACGCGTGTATAAACATGGCGACCAAAAATACATCAATTTACGTCAAGCGCGGACTAATTTGACAGATCTGTGCTGACGCATTATGTTCTGTCCCTATCTAAACGAAATATAAAGAAAAAGATACACTGAATTTAAATTTAGTTTAGTTTGTGAACTGGGGAATCGGCTACAGTGTCAAAGTTTCGTAAGGTGTTTGGTTCCAATAATAATATTAATGTACTAGTTAAGCCCAGCGGTTTCACCCACTTAGGTTTTGATCCCGTGGGAATATCAGGTTAAAACATTGCTATAATTTATTTAAAACATTCCTATAGTTTATTTAAAACATTGCTGTAGTTTATTTAAAACATTCCTATAGTTTATTTAAAACATTGCTATAGTTTATTTAAAACATTCCTATAGTTTATTTAAAACATTCCTATAGTTTATTTAAATCATTCCTATAGTTTATTTAAAACGTTCCTATAGTTTATTTAAAACATTGCTATAGTTTATTTAAAACATTCCTATAGTTTAATTAAAACATTGCTATAGTTTATTTAAATCATTTTTATAGTTTATTTAAAACATTCCTATAGTTTATTTAAAACATTGCTGTAGTTTATTTAAAACATTCCTATAGTTTATTTAAATCATTCCTGTAGTTTATTTCTGGTTACAAACCACGTGTGTGTGTCAAATTTTATTAACAAGATTTCAATTTTTTGATTTGCCAAAGTAACTATATCCTTAGAAAATAATAATGCATGCTGCAAAATCATCAATTGGCTATTTCCGGCCTATTTTGGACGAAAGATTCCAAGAGAGGCATCTCTATTCAATTTGAAACAAATTTACGAAGCGTATTATTTATCTTATTACTTTTCAGTTTCCTCATGTACTTAATGTTATTTTAAATATTAGTTTTTATGTAAATACTAAGTATAATTAAAAAAAAATATGTTTAAAGAGAAATGTGACATAAAGTTTATTGGACTTTTTTTTAAAGAATTCATTTATAACTAATGTTTATTAGAACAATTAGCAATTACAGTCTAGCCTAGCTTATATAATAAGTACTTTAAGTATAACTAAATATTTTACGGGATAAATTATGTTATAACTAAAAAAGGGTAAATAATGTTTTAATTAAATTTGCAATATTACATTGTGGTCTGATATGAATTAAGAGACAGCCGACAGGCACCCTTTTAGCAACAGGAACTGAAAATTTACTTCATTATTTAGGGATGTAATTGTACTTACGTGGATTTTCATTAATTTCCAATTGCTGCGGCTCAGCTTCTGTAAAGATTAATAAATTATTATTTTCTTCTGGGCTATAAATAAATAATATACGGACAAATCACACTGATTGTGTTATGGGATCCTAACTCAACGATACTATATTTATAATAGATACATATATAGATAAACATTCAAGACACAGGCCAATCGGAAAAGATTGTTTTCAGATAAATTATTTTTTAACAATCGTTATTTTAATTGAATGCGCAGTTGTAAACTTCGACATTGTATTTTACAACGTTTTTAGCTATTTTCATGTCAGTTTCAAGTTGTATCTTTATCAAAATTTAGAATTGCGTTTATAATTAGTACATATTTACATAATTTAAACGTCTATAATCAATAATATATCTTTTTAAGTTAGTCTTAAGTTAGCCTAAAGTTTTATGTCAAATACATATTTGTATTATAATGACGAAGTTATACCTCCATGGAACACTTTGTAGAATAGCGGTTTTCCATTTACAGGAATTAGATATTCCACGTCATGCAACGCCTCGGCACGCAGCGTTTCGTTCCTTTCTGAAAGTTACAGAATTCCAACATTTTTTTTTTTAAATATATTATATCATAAACAAGTGCTTGACCGCAATACCGCCTGATGGTAAGATGTCATGCAATTGATGATGGTAAAGCGCGCTAGTTTATTGAGAGCCTATTCACTTTAGGAAAAGATGGTTGCATTGTGCGCGGTATAAAAGACCTGAAAAGAGATTAAATAATAGCAATAAAAAAGAATTGCATACAGCGGGGATGAGAATTGTATGAATAAAAAAAAATATATATTAACGTTTTACTGCCCGCGAGTTTGACCCGCTTGGCATTCAACTTTGTACCATAAAATATATTCAATCAACTCTGCAGAACTCCCAGGCAATCCGAGAAAAAACTATCACTGCTAGCAAACTACAACATTATTGGTTTTATTTTTGAATCTCATCAATACTTTCAGAGATTCATCATCATCATCATCATTTCATAAGAAAAAGTCCACAACTGAACAAAGGCTCCCCAATCACTGTAACATCTATCGGTCCAGCATCGCATCGTCGTCATCATCGTTCGCATCCAGCAGATGCCTGTGGCCTTCACCAGGTCCTATGACCTGGTGAAGGCCACAGGAATCGGCTACATATACCTTATGAAACCATCTTCCTTGATTGCTTGCATTCTTGCTGCTGAAGCTGTAACAAAAGCTATATTTCTTTTGCTTATTTACTATTTATCAGTATGTTAACTAACAGAGGGCGTTCCCGTTAACCCGAAATAGTATAACATACATACATGCTAAAAAAAATATTTCCATTCGAAAACAAAATGTTTTAAAAAATTTTCCAATATGAAAATATTCAATAAAAATTTTAAATTGACATGTAAAAGAAACACACTGTACACGCGAACATGAAAGACGGCAACGTCGCAATTTATTTATACATGACGACTACTATTTTGATTTAAAACAGGAGGTTTCAAATTTATTTCCAATTAGATTTTTTTTTTATTCGGATTTTTTTATGCTTATTTTTCTATGCTGATATTTTTATTTTAATCTATTAATGATATATATTAACGAGTTTAAGGGAACGCCCTCTGTTATTTAACATACTGTATAAAATGGATTTGGTAACGCAAATATGCAAATATGTTGATTCGCTCCAGTTTAGCTGATACGCAATGAAAATCTTCAGTAGGTACTAAACAAACCTCAATCCAGCTCTCTCATTATAACAACATCCCAAAAATCGTGGAACTTTTTGCGACCTGAGTTAATTTTCTCATAAATTTTCTATTACCTGTACATCTTTCAAAGTTTCACTTCGATGCTCATTTCTCACTTAATATATTTTTTAATTGATTCAATTCTCATCCCCACTGCATGTAAATTTGTTTCATTAATATTATTTAAAGTCAGCATTTCAAAATCATAATTAATACAAATTTTGAAATACTTATTTCGAACTATTTTGTGACCAAAATACACACGTGTCTGCTCTCCTGCTTTTCAGAATTTATCCGTGAAATGCGCCTTCTGCTTTTGGGAGCTGAAACTTCCTCGAACCTAAACTTTGAGAGGTTCGGCGATACTTCACACCGTGACAGATTTTAATCTTATAAAAAATGCAAGACTATTAATGTGTGGAGTACTGTGGTCACGTTTGGGCTGGTACTGAGAAATGCCAATAAAGAATGAAAGTTATTTTCGCAACAACTAGCGTAGAGTTATTGCTACACCCTTCTCCCAAATTTTAGTTTTTATGTATATATTATAAGTATATATTTTGGTAATGGTATGTATGTATATTTAGCTTATTTAAGTATTTTTTAATAATTTTAAGGGCCTTTTTTTTTTCTTTACAATTTTCTTTCAATCTAAAGCACCTACCATCTTATCTCTTCACCACCTGTGGTTGACTGGTAGAGAATGCCTAAGGCATTAAGTCCGCCTCCGTACATATCATGTGCGAAAGAATAAATAAATAAATAAATGCCAATGACGGGTACAATTTGCTTGAAGCGGTCTTCCGTCGCCCTGAGATCGACAGTGGCCTAATGGTATCGGCCGCCACTCACAAGTTGTAGGTCGAACCTCATTAAGCACCTTACTTTGTGTATATTATTACATCACCACTGCTCTCAAAATGGCCCACTCCCAGTAGTGTTCCAACAGTGGGAGCAAAAATCAAAAATCAAAATCAAAGCATTTATTTCAAATAAACCAGTTACAGGCACTTTTGAATTGTCAGAAGGTCGGTCAGTCAATAAGATGAAGCTAGTCGCCCATTCCAAAGAGTAGGTACCTATGGAGAAGAACGGACAGTCTTTTAAATTTTCAAGCTTTTGTTACAAATATTTGATTACATCATTCATGTTGAAATCAACCGTGTGAGAACGATGCAGAAATATATTGTACGCTGAGAGCGTCCATTATGGAAAACACACAAAAATCAATTCAGAAATTAAAATACGCCCTGGCAACTAAGAGATGACCAGTCTCCTCTGACGGCGTCCATTCACGAGCATGACGTATGGATCAGCATCATTCAGCTCAACCATATTGAAGGGAACCTAATGACCCACACACGCCACCATCAGCGAGACATTTGAGTGAGCATGACATACTCTCAACAGCCAGAGCACAATCAAGTCAATAAAAAAGACTAATCCAACAAATAAATGCCTTACAGCACATTCGTACATTGTGCTCACACGTGTGCCATGCAATTATACAATACTAAGAAATTGAAACTACACAATGCTAAGATAGTTTTGTCCAAGGTTCAGCAGCTCCAACAGTGTTCCCGAATACTAAGTTTAGCTCCTGTGTAGCTGTATAAGTGCTGAACACCTCTGTCAGCGATACAATTCCGTAACGTACAATATGCTTGGCTACATAGACAGGCTTTGAATTAATAACATACTATAACTACAAGAGGAAAAGGCATTATAGGCTCATTATGATATGTATGTATGGTCTTCTCGTCTGATTACAGTTTAGGTGTCTTTTAGACCACCACCGTGACCTCGTAGCGGCGATCGGCGGCGATCTCTCGCGTCCGTCCCTGGTCCAGGCCATGGCCCGGAGCGAGAGTGCATGGCAGGCCGTCACCTCCTTCTGCGAAGCAGTAATGCTGGCAAAGGCGGAGGCGGAGCGCTTGAGGCAGCGAAAATACCAGCACCCTCACGCCCCTAGCCGCCGCAGGAGATGCCCTGGTCGGGAGACGACATCGAACTCCCAGCCACCGTAGGCCTGCGGGCGGTGAGCTGTGGGCAGCTCGCCGTCCGGTAAGGATCAGGCCCGAGTCGAAGGCGCGTTGTATTTCACGCGCGCCTTAAAGAGTTGTCAGCACATCGTGACGGGCTCCACGAAGACCGATGCCTCCTGGGTCAGGGTTGCGGGTTGGTTAAAAAAGAAACCGTGGCCCTGGCGCAAGTGAAGAGATACTGGTGGGTTTTAGTCAGTAAAAGTGTGACACGCCCTTCCGCTCCGCCCAGAGCGGAGGAGGTCATTTGATGACTTCCCATCGCAAAAAAAGGCTAGCATGAATAGGCTGTTAATATATTTAAGCGTTTAACCCTCTATGATTACATCACTGCTTTTCATCGGGCGAAATTGCGGTCAAAAACTGTATCATAAGAATTAAAAAAAAAAAACAGAAAAGTTAAGTATGTAGAGTTGTTGCAAGTATTAATTACTGATTATTGATTCAACGAATAAAGAATTTATTGCACTGGCAAGTCAATAGACAAGAAAACAAAATACATTAAGACACAAAATTATTTTATTAAATATTAACTTGTCTCTTGGCACTGCATCAAATAAAAACTATCCCAGCTAATAAAAACTATATTATTGATAACCCTTTTTTCACTCAAATTTTAAACAATGCAAGGTACTTACCAACCGTTGCCTTCAGCTTCTGCAAAAATTTGCCTTCCTGAGTAGTGGCATCACGTGTACGCTTTATTAATCCGTTAACAAACTTCCTTCTATTCTTCAGCCTGGAACTGGGCCCCGACATACTTAAACAACGAATACTTTGTCACCGGGTACTATGAAACAGCTAGCACGAGCGAGGACTAGTCGCTTGCACTCCGTCGACAGGACTGGCGGCTGGCACCCAAGCGCAGGTCGATCGGGATGTACATCATACAATCACGCCCACAATCTCACCGGAAAGGGGCTTGTGATCCATCTCAAATTATGCTATGCTTCTAATCATAGTTTAAGTTTAATTTTTATTCGTGGTTGATGAATTAAAATATCGTTTGGTATCCAGTACCCCGATTGCGTAAAATACTATAAAAATATCAATTTGAATGATTTTGAAGCATATTACTAATTCAATGCTCCGAATGTTCCAAAAATGTGTGTACTTATTAACGTTATAACGCAATGAATGTTGTGGAACTGTGAAAAATAAAACCCATTTCTAATAGTTACTTTAAGTCTGTACTTGCTGACCCGCTTGGGAAAGGACTTCCCTGTATGGCCGCCTTTCTGTTACAATGGGGTAAACACAATATTATTGATTATATCTTATTATTTACACTGTTGTTCTTATTAAATGTAGTTTATATACTGACTATACTTCGTTCTGAATAAGATGATTTTAATAAAGTTTTTTTTTATAAAGTCCGTTCTTAATAATTCTGAAAAAGCTATGTAGGTGATGAATTGACGACTAATGTATTGTTTGATTTTATTGCTTACAATAATAAAAAAAAATTATGTATTTAAAAAAATACTCTTTTCTTTCTTTTACTAGATATGCACACAATGTAAAACGTGCTGTTGTTTACAGTCGATCAGGCCAGTCATTGTCTCTATACTAACTTAGCTATAATATTGCTGAAATATCCAGATGTGATCGAAAACAACAAATGTGATTTCAGTTTTCTCGTTGATTGTACCGGCAGCGCTTCTGGGCGAAAGAGTGGGACGGCGCTATACGAACATTGACGTCATGGGCGTTGGCCGACATCCAGTAACTATTGTTCATCCCTTATAATCAAACAATCCCGCCATTATTCAAATGATGGAAACTTGCCAAGTGGGGTGCTATTCAACGAAAGTCTTATTTGCAAGTTCAAGGCCAGATGAGGTGTTGAATACTTGTTGCTGACAAGTATTTGATGATTTCATATTGGATATGATTGACAGATGGTCAGAAAGTAATCAGTAATTCGAAGTTTTATGAAATTCACCAACCTAATCCCAGTTTAGGTTAGGTTGGTGAATTTCACAAAGCAGTGAAAAGGCCACATTCCACCACGCAGGCCCACTTGCGTGGTAGAATATGGCCAACAGTTGAGGTCTTTGTCTCTGAAGTGGGAACATTATAATATATTTTGATTTTGTGCTGGTCTCGTTGGCAAACCAAGATGTTCGCACTGGTGAGCCTACCTGTTTGTACCTGGTTGTCCGAAAGGGATACTGGTGCTGCCTTGCTCAGAGAAATGGAGAAACACGGGTGAGTTTGAACAATAAAGTCATGACACACGCCCTACAGCTTCGTCGAGAGTGGAAGAAGTTAATTAATAATATAATTATTAATGATCTCCACCCATAAAGTAGGATTGCGTTCTTGTAAACTGAAATCAGAATTGGGAAGTATATAATCATCTTCTACAGAAGGTAGGATGTAAAATGACATGAGAGCAACTATCGCCAAACCTGCATTTTAAATCAATAAGTATAGCTTTACCCCGCCCTGTCCTAGGAATGACCTAATTAAAAGTTGTTGAACTAGTGCGAATGTATAACGAAGGCTCAGGTCACACAGAAAGCTATGCTCGGAGTTTCTCTGCGCGATTGAATCAGAAATGAGGAGATCCGCTGAAGCACCAAAGTCACCGACATAGCTATTCGAGGCGTTTAAATTTTGTGGCAGTGGGCACATTGCTCTTAGAATCGATGGCCGATGGGGCATTAAGCAAGTTCTGCAGTGGTGGCTAATTACCGGAAGACTCAGCGTAGGGAGCCCTCCAACAAGGTGGACCGTTGACCTGGTGAATCAAAAAAAATCAAAAGTCATTTATTCAAACTAGGCTGAGAATCAGCACTTTTTGAACGTCAATATTACATTAGACAGTCTCCCAAAACGCCCACCCATTGACACTTCCTAGTGCTTTCGCTGGGAAGAAGAAGTGGCGGAAGAAACTCCCCAGCAGCACAGCTGTCTGTTCATTTAGAGAAAAAAAAAAACACAATAGTTTATACAATACTATGTAGGTACAAGTAATACAAGAGAAAAAAAATAAAAATAATATATAAATATCTGCTAGCTGGCATATTTATATAGAATAGAATACTTTTTATTATGTACACCATATAGTTTACAAAAACATAAATATAAAAATTTTACAAAGGGTGACACAATGGGCGGTCTTATCGCTAAGAGCGATCTTTTACAGACAACCTTTGGATGGAATAGTAAGGGGAAGGAGAGAGAAATTATGTAGATAGTGTACAGTGTACTATTTACAATTTTACATAGTTTATATAATAAATATGCACGTTAAGTGTATCATACCAGTCCAATAAATATATACATCTAATTAATAAAAATCATACAAAAGCAAATAAAAAATAAACTAAAAATAATGACATGTTTAAAGAGAGAGGAAATGCTTTCTAACCATGGTTTACCACATATTATTTTTTTACGCCAAAATACCAGTAAAGCAAAATAAAATATCATTGAAATGTAAAAAGTAAAAACTTATTACATACCTAAATAAAAGCCCCTGGCATAAAGGGCGTGACAGCTCACATATTTGTGCATTGTAAAAAGCAAATTATATGAACTCATATAATGTGTCAGTAAGCTAATTCTGGAGAAGGAACACAAACATTGTCTTGAGTTAATCAGATCGACCAGCTATTCTTATCATTTAAATAGTCATTTACAGAATAATATGCCTTTGAACGAAGCTTGGATTGCGATTTGTGCTTTAAATGCATTGTAAGGCAAGTCTAGCAAAGCAGAGGGTATCTTGTTATAAAAAGTTATACCAAGCCCAACAAAAGAGTTATGAACCTTTTGAAGTCGGTGAAAAGGGGCTCGCAGTTAGTCCTTATTTCGGGTGTTAACATTATGGATCTCACTGTTTTTGGTGTACATGTGAATATTTTGCCTAACATATAAGATGTTGGATAAGAAAAATTGTGAAGCAACCGTGAGAATGCCAATATCTTTAAAGAAATCTCTTAAAGAAACTCTTACACCGAGCTGGTAAATTGCTCGGACAGCTCGTTTTTGGAGAACAAATATATTTTGTATGTCAGCAGCTTTGCCCCACAGTAGAATACCGTAGGATATAACGCTGTGGAAATAACTATAATATACTAAACGAGCTGTATCAACGTCAGTGTATTACTTTCCTGACGGCATAGGCGGCCGAACTGAGCCTTCCTGCTAGGGCTGATATGTGTGGTCCCCACTGAAGTTTGGCATCTACTGTTATTCCCAGAAAAACTGCAGAGTCCACAGTTTCAAGCACTTCTTTATCTAAAACGATATTGAAGATCGCGGGAAGCCGATGGATGCGGGCAGCATAAGATCGGTCTTTGCGGAAAGCCTTTGTCCAGTAGTACCCCTCTATAGGCTTATGAAGAAGAAGTTCGTATGTGATTCATTTTCCTTTGCAAAAGTAAGTATATTACACACATTGTTAGTAACATGAGTCTCGGTGCTCGAAATAAATGATTAAATTAATAAAATATCTGCGTTGGTACTTGAGATGATTGGATGCAAGTTACAGTGATACGATTGAAAAAATCGCAGGTCCATCACGGTTCTCTGATTTTGAGCCTTATTTCCATACACAGAGATTACATTTATGTTGAAATTGCAAACTGCAACTACTAAAATTATTTAAGGCACTGCCAATTAATAATTTTAAAGCAGCGTTATTCAAATAATAATCTTAAAGAAAAAACATTCTCTTCTGTAAATTATTTAATAAATACTTGACATTACTCTCAGACTATCAGATACTCCCAATCAATCTCGAGCCTTAATACTTCAGAGATAAAGTTGGAAATCAAATAAAGAAATCTAACAGATTGTAGTAGCTTGATGTGCTGCCGTCTGTATCAATATTTTATTTATTCAACATTTCTGCAGGCTACATATTTTAGGTGAATTAATTTTGGAAACTATTTAAAAAAGTACCCGATGTCTTTGGATGGTCGGGGATGGTTTTATAAATGTTACTTCAATTAATTTGTTTGAAGTTTTGAAAAGCTACAGTATAATACAATAAAACATTTCAATAATCACGGGTGCGTTTGAAGCGTTTCAGTACCGTTGTGTGCTCGATAAGACCCGGCAGATGCAAAATTAGTATATGTTTGGATGGATCCCATTATGTTGCTGTCTTGGACGCCATATTGCATCCCCCTTCCTTGTTTAACTAAGCATTGGACCAATCGTTGCAACGTTCCGACCAATCGGCAGTTACCTGCGTCAATCAATATTGCGACGTCATTGACCTGCATGACACAGTTACGGAGCTTACTACATTTGATCGGAAATATTATAAACTATCTCATGGAAATCTACATCAATTTTGTTGGAAAATTGTAAGATATATGCCTCCTTTTATTAATATTTCTACGCCGGTTAACTAACGGCAAAACATAGAGATAGCCATAGTTATTATAAAACCTATTTTTATACCAAGTTTTAAAATAAAAGCTTTGACTTTATCAAAACTCTAGTGGCATGCCAAAGACTATTTTTGACGACCTCCGTGGCGCAGCGGTCAATACGCCTGCCTGCGACGCGGAGGCCCCTGGTTCGATCCCCGGCCAGGTGATGATGGAAAAAGATATTTTCCTGATTGGCTTGGGTCTTGGATGTTTATCTATATATGTATCTATTATAAATATAGTATCGTTGAGTTAGTATCCCATAACACAAGTCTCGAACTTACTTTGGGGCTAGCTCAATCTGTCTGATTTGTCCGTAAGTATATATTTATATAAGTATATAGTATATACATATATACAACGTGTAACATAAAGGGTATATACATAACAAAGGCATGGCATCTTTACATGATATCAAACGGTATTGGAAGGGTTTTTTAATCCTATCTCTTTATGTTAGGAAGTTATGAGGAAAAACACCGCTTGTGATAGGCTACTATCATACTAGTCGCACAGAGATATTGAAGACATTTATCGGATGTTTGCAAGTAACGTGACGGGTAACGAGTAGTTATTAACGTATGTAGTGTGCTGCCACGTTTGTTATGATTTGATTTTAAGAAACACATGAAACCGAAAATTTGGTACCAATTTTTTAAGTATTTCATTTTGAGTTGAAACCCTTCCGATATCGTTTGATATCATCTAAAGATGCCATTCCCTTGGTATGTATATACCCTTTTTGTTACACGTTGTATATATACATATTGGGTGGTATCCTAAAAAATAATTTAATGTCCATTAGATAGATTTATAAAAAATATTGAACACGTATGTTTTATTTTTTCTTTCATTCAAATACTTTGGAAGATTTGTTGATTTTAAATGTGGCATGAGGTCATGCCGTGGTACAAAATATACCAGGGCGTGACGTAATTAGCCCCCACTCCGTAACTTTAATACGCTATATCTTAGTAGATTTTGGTAATTTCGACAAAATAAAAAATACGAGTGTTATTTTTTTTTATCTATAGAAGAAGAACTAATATTTTTTTTTTATTTTCATACCTCGGATACATCTACACAAATAAAGAATATTGTGAATATTGCGTTGAACTGATCGAAATTATTACGCGAAAGACACTAGGGGTAACGTTACATGAAATAAATTATTACAAGCGACGAACAATAAAAAACAAGCGTACAATACAAATTCTTTTGAAGGTTAAAAAGTAAAGTTTTTAATATGTGGCAAAAAGCAAAAATTTTATTGACGTAATTAAAAAAATGCTATATGTTCTATAAGTAAAAAAATAAATTTGAATATCTTTTGTTTTGTATAATAGAAGTAAGTTTGGCCAAAATGGAATTATTAGGACAGTGTTTGAAATTGGCCATGGTACGTAATAGTAGCGGGATAAGGTAAAATCAATTATTTGTTTTGTTAAACATAGGTATGGTTACCTGTGCCTATATATGTATATGTAGGCACTATGTTTTACCAATTTAAATGGCGTACAAACGTAAAATAAACAGTATAATTAAGGTGGCATGCCAACTTAATACTACATTTCAAAAATATGAAATTTAAAATTTGTCGAATATGTAATTATTATCAGAAAAAGTAAAATTATTCAATTATAAAATAAATTATAGAAGATATGAAATACCAGGTCACATAGAAAATATTGCGACAAAAAGTTTTAAACGAGAAACTGGCCAGTTATAATTTATTCAAAAATATGATTATTTATAAGTAAAGGCTGATTTACACGGTGCAATTTAAATGCCTATGGCATACAATAAAATTGATGCAACAAATGACTTGCATCGTCTAAATGGTGTTTAGACAATGCAACTTTTATACTTCAACTTAATTGAAGCCATAGGCAATTAAAGTGCGCCGTCTAAATCAGTCTTAATAATAGGTACGATCCAAATTCTTCCTCCACATTTTTTCAGCTAATTAAAATTAGCGTATCTCTTTGGATTTGCGTCGAGACCATTTTCGCGCTATGATTTTTTACGATTTCAAATGTCACCTGAAATCAGACGAATCGTACGATAGACTTCAAATGGCATTCATGGATGAAGGTCCTTCAAAGGCAACCGTGTATTGGTGGTGTAATGAATTTAAGCGCGGTTGACTAACTTTGGAGGATAAAGAAAGAAGTGGTTGCCCTTTGACGGCTGTTATAGAAGAAAACGTGGTAGCAGTGAAAAGTTTGATCCAAGACAATAGACGAATTACATACCACGAAATTCAGCCAAAACTGTAGATTAGATCAGAAAGCCTTCACGAGATTCTACACGTGCATCTTCGATTGCGGAGAACAGTTTCACTCTGGGTGTCGCACAATCTCACCGATGCTCTGAAACAGGCACGGGTAGAATGATGCCATGTAATGATAGACAAATTTGAACCAGGCTTGATGATATGATAGACAAATTTGAAGCAGGTATCGGCGTGTTTACAGGTGATGAATGTTGGCTTTATCAAAACGAACGGTTTGGGTGTTTCAAAAGGAATCAACACGCCTACCAAAGTGAAGCGATCTAGAAGCGGGGGAAGATTTTGATTGCGTGCTTTTTCAGTTTCACTGGCTACTTGGTGTCAATTCCTTTACGAAACTAAAGAAGTATTAACGTTGAATGGTATACTACCAAATGCTTGACAGAAGTTTTCTCTGTTGTGCGTAACAAGCGACCAAACACAGGGCTTCGCGGATTACTGCTTCACCACGACAAGGCGTCCGCCCACACCGCAATCAAAACGAGAGACTTCATGGACAGTATACGGTCAAACTCCTGGGTCACCCTCCTCACAACCCTGACCTAGCACCTTGTGACTTATTTTTATTCCCAACAATAAAAGATCAGCTCAAAGGGTTATAATTTTCGTCGCCGGATGATGCACTGTAAGCGTTAATGATGATGTGTGATATTGTGGATCAATATAGGGAGCGCAGGTCGCTGACTGTCCGTTGCAAGATGCTGGCCCGCAGGTTTGTGCGCTGTTCTAAGGCTGTTAAGACAATGCTTTTTAAGGCCTTCTGCCAGTCGTTTTACACGTGCAGCCTGTGGACCACGTATACCCAGCGGGCATACAGCGACCTGCGTGTACAGTATAACAACGCATTCAGGGTGCTCTTGGGGTTGCCGTGGCGCTGTAGCGCGTCAGGGATGTTCGCGGAGGCGAGGGTCGACGGGTTCGCCGCGATCATGCGGAAAGGTTATGCTTCCATGATGGCGCGCTTGCGATCCTCCTCCAATGGCATCCTGAATGTGTTTTCGGATCGGTGGAACTCGCCCCTCTTACGTAGGTGGATAGGAGTCCAGACCCACTTGAGTTAATTCATTACTAACATTAGGCTAAGATTTACCTTCACGGATTGGACAGGGTTTTCTTTACATATTGTAGAAGAAGGTCGCAACTACAACTAGTATTGCTTGGCCATAGTTTTGTGAGATTGTAACTCGTCTTTTGGTCTTGATAGTAAATGGGAAGATCAGAAAGTTTTGCGATAATAAAAATAATGTTCTATAAGTAATACATATGTTTTTATTACATCTTTTCAAAGTACTCTCCACCAGCCTCTACACAAAGTTTAATGCGTCTGAACCAGTTTACGAAACACTTTATCCAGTCTGCCGTAGACACCTCGTTTAACCAATTTATTACATACTAGCTCTCCGCCCGCGGCTACGCCTGCGTGAAATTCGGTTATATCGCGCGTTTTAGATTTTCCCTTAGGAATGAGAAGATTTCCCGCGGTAAAACATTGCTTATCCAGGACTCAAACTGGAGGTAGTTTGAGTCCTGGATAAGCAATGTTTTACCGGATACCAAATTTCATCTAAATACTTTCAGGCGTTTAGGCGTGAAAGAACAACAGACAGACGGAGTTACTTTCGCATAACCACATATATTATGTGTTATTAAAATAAAATTGAGTGGTAAACTATATTATATGTTTTACCTAGGGCAGGGATGGCGAACCTCTATGCATCTACGTGCCATTTTCCCAACTAAAAATTATTCATGTGGCCATGGCGTGGCAACAAACAAATTTTGGATAAGTGATTTTTTGAATAACCAGTTGCGTGCTATTGTTATTTTAAATCTCTGGTGTCATTTCTCGGGACCCTGCAGTCCCGGAAGGCAACTTGGAGAAGCCCAATGCTATTTTTAGCAATTTTTGATATTATGCCGTGCCAAAATTATTTTGTTACGAGCAACGGCACGCGTGCCACTGGTTCGCCATCCCTGACCTAGGGGAACAAAAACATGCAGAGTTTGGGCACTGGATACCCGGGAACACGCTACATATAGCTGACTATGCGAAAAACAATATTTTTCCAAGTGTAGTCCAGCATCTTGTGCTTTATTAATGGTCATTGAAAATGAAAAATTATAGGAAATTAATATCTTTTAAATTGAAATGGAAGGTCTGTTGGAATAATCAGAATCCGAGGAATGAGTACACTTTCACCCTTTGCTGCACCAGTTAAAAGAGTTGTTGTAAGAAAATTCCGCCGAAGGTGAGTGATACGCAGCCTGATACCATTATACAGTCTAGGGGCATAGAGAATACGCATGAGCATCACCGGAACCCCTACTTTGAATTTTAAGAAGTCACCCCAAATAATTCTAAAGAATAAGGTGGGAGCATATTATCTAATATGTAATTTAGGTCCTAATATTACGTGTTCGCAGAGCCATCGGTCATCACATATATTATCGTCTACCAACTCCCTCCGTGGCGTAGCGGTAGCGGACGCGGCCGCCGCGCAAGGTGGCGCGGGTTCGATCCCCGCACAGTGCAAGTATTTGTATGCATGAATATGAATATTTGTACTGGTCTGGTCGTGCCTCGGAAAGCACGTTAAGCCGTTGGTCCCGGTTGCCCTACGAACATCTAGTGGCAGTCGTTACGGGTTGTTGGAGCCCTCAAAAGTCCTACAATTTGTCTAACTGCAATGCTTCGATGTCGCCTTCGGGTTGTGGAGGTCAGACGGCAGTCGCTTCATAGAAAATGTCGAAGTTTAGCCATATCAGCAGTTGGACTGGTAAGACGAACCCCAGACTCCAAAGCTGAAAAGGCTTCGGATGCGACTGGGATTAACGCTGGGATGATGATGATGATTACGTGTTCATAGAGCCATCGGTCATCACATATATTATCGTCTACCAACTCCGATTCGCTGCCTACAGCATTATAAATCTCTTCCATTAAAGTAATCATTCCCTCTGCATTTACTGTCATTTTCCCATCATCGATTTTTAACAATGTTTCCGCGTAATGACCTGAATGAATGTCGTTGAATAATCTCACTCGCATCATCATCATCAGCCCCTACTCGACCACAGCTGGACATAGGCCTCCTTCATGGCACGCCAACAAGCTCGATCTGGTGGACATCTCGATGCTGATCAGTTCTCCGCCAGCCACTACCAGCCACCTTTTTGATGTCGTCGCTCCATCTCGCCCAGGGGCCTCCCACGCTACGTTTGCCGAGACGCGGTCTCCACTCGAGGACTCGTTTATCCCAACGGTTGTCGGTCCTGCGGCATATGTGACCAGCCCATTGCCACTTCAGCTTGCTAATCCTCTCAGCTATGTCGGTGACTCTGGTCCCCTGTCGGTTCACCTCATTTCTGATGCGGTCCTTCAGAGAGACGCCCAGCATAGCCCGCTCCATAGCTTGCTGAGCGACTTTAAACTTATGGACTAGTCTGACCGTTAGTGTCCACGTCTCGGCTCCGTAAGTCATGACGGGTAGGACGCACTGGTTGAAGATTTTTGTCTTCAAACATTGGGGTATGGGCGACGAAAATACCCGACGAAGTTTACCAAACGCTGCCCATCCCAGCTGGATCCTTCTATTTGCCTCCTTCTCGAAGTTGTTTTTCCCTAATTGCAACGTTTGCCCGAGGTACACATATTCTGAAACAATTTCGAGCGGCATTCCGTTTACAGCAACCGGTCCCGGAGTGACCCGTTCATTGAACATAATTTTGGTCTTATCTAAGTTCATCCGGAGACCGATGCGTTGGGAGGAGTCAGCTAATTTGGCCAGCATTTGTTCCAGCTCTTGCTGCGTTTCCGCCAAGATGACGATATCGTCCGCAAATCGCAAGTGTGAGTTGTACTCGCCATTGATGTTAATGCCCCGACCCTGCCAATCCAGCGTCTTAAACATATCCTCGAGGGCATTGGAGAACAATTTGGCGGAAATAACGTCCCCTTGTCTCACTCCTCGCTTAAGAGGGATATGTCTAGTCGGCTGGTTCTGGACTTGGACGGACATTGTGGCGGCGTCGTAGTACCTCATTCGCTGCAAAGATTCAAGAACAGATCAGGTCTCGATGGAGTCAAAGGCCTTCTCATAGTCCACAAATGCTAGACACAGGGGCTGATTATACTCTTCAGTCTTCTGTATAATCTGCCTCATTGTGTGTACATACTATCCATCTATGGTACTAAATCCTCCTCGAAACCCGGCCTGCTCAGGCGGTTGGAATTCGTCGAGTCTACGCGCTAGTCGGTTCGTGATCACTCTCGAAAACAGCTTGTAGACATGGCTCAAAAGCGAAATGGGTCTATAGTTCTTCAGTAAGGTATTATCCACCATGTTCCATGCCTTAAGAGTTCTCCCCGAAAAGAGAGCAGAATTAAATATACGCTGAAGCTCTTTTAGCACAGGCGTACCTGCAGCTTTCAAGAGCTCCGAGGTAATTCTCCGTCTTCTCTCGGGGCCTTCCCATTTTTAAGCTGTCCAAGAGCTACCACGATCTCGGCTAGGCTGATCTCAGGGAGGTCTTCGGTGTAGTGCCGTGTGAGAGTGGCTCTGGAATCTTCAGTGCGGAGAACTGGTTTAGGCGCTTGCGAGCTATACAGTTGACTATGGAAGGTTTCAACCTCCGCAAGTACCTCCGGCTTCAAAGTAACGACCCATCCGATGTCGTCAGCTTCGTCAGATGGCTCCTCCCAAGCTTTTGTACGAAGACTTTCGACCCCCGGTTTAGCTCTATCGCTTCCTCTATGGAGCGTGTGTTGAAGCTCCGGAGGTTTCGCCTTACCGCTTTTGAGATGTTCTTATTGAAGGCCCTGAGTTTTGACGAGGTTGATGGTGGGTTTTCTCGTCGATCCTTCATAATCCGGAGAGTCTTTTGCGAAAGTTTAGACCCTCTGCCAGTTCGTTTCATTCCGCAGAAATTGGCGCCTTCTTCTCGCAAGATTCCAACTACCCGATCGAGGTCCCGGTCAATGTCAACGTCGACTGTGGTTTCCAAGGCTGCGAATCGGTTCTCCAGTTTTAGCTGGAAAGCTTCAGATCGAGCAATGGTTCGGTTCAGGTTGGGTCGGAGCGTGGACCTCATCAGACGGAGACTCTCAAGCTTCTAGTTGATATTCAGAGTGCCTCGAACTAATCGGTGATCACTTCCGGTTTTAAACCTGTTGATCACAGAGACATCTCTGAATATTCGCCTTTTGTCCGTCATGATGAAGTCGATCTCATTTTTCGTCATAGCGTCGTGGCTCTGCCACGTCCACTTTCACTGGGGCCGTTTCTCGAAGAACGAATTCATCAAGAAAAGACCCTCATTTTCAAGAAAGTCGACGAGCATTTGCCCCCTATGATTTCTGATACCGAAACCATGTGATCCTACTACCGATTCGCCGCAAGTCTGTACTCCCAATTTAGCGTTGAAATCTCCCATGACAACGTTGAAGTGGGCCTTTGTGGTGTTGTGCAAGGCCTTGGATATGTCCTCATACATATCTTCTACTTCCTCATCCGAGTGTGTCGACGTTGGTGCGTACACTTGTATCACCTTCAGGGTATACCTTTTGGTTAGCTTCAGCACAAGGTACGCTACCCTCGTCGACACACTCGAGATATCGACAACGTTGTCATAGATAGATTTGTTGACCAGAAATTCTATACCTCCCTGTGATGGCTGGTCTCCCTCCCTGAAATACATAAGATGGCCTGAGTCCAATGTGACCGTATCCTCCCCCTCTTTTAGGATTTCGGACAATCCCAGGATATGCCATCTTATGTACCTCAGTTCCTCCTCTAACTGCTCGAGGTGGCCATCGAGCCGCAGCGTGCGTCCGTTATACGTTGCCAGGGTCAGTTGGTCTTGGGTTTGGCGGCCTGCCGTAACCCGGGGATTCCTAGCACCCCCTGCTCTGACGTTACCATGGCCGCCGCCTTGACCAGGGATATCAAGGCCGCCGGGAACTGGGGGCCATCGCTTTGTCGTGCCTGTCATGAAGGGTAATGGCCTACTACTACCACGCTGGCCAGACGGGTTGGTAGAGGGTTTTGTTTCGAGTTTTCCTTCTCTCGCGCGTTAGGTGCATAAGTGCCTCTTAGTCGCCTCCTACGACATCCCGGGCAAGTATTGGAGTGGTGACACAATGTATTCTTAGCTCTTCTCACTCGCATGTTTGTAGTTAATTGGAACTTTATGACATGGTCCCACAACTTAGACGATTTTAGGCAAGCTTTTATTTCATCTGCTGGAGTGTGTAGAGGCAATTATTGTGCTCTCACGCTTATTCACCGCAAGAGACACTGAAGGTGTCCATAATTGAGAGACGATTGTCGGTTACCGTAGGCTTGGGCTTGCGGACGGTGAGCAATAGGTTCTTCATTGTGTTCTATGCTAATCACCACAATACAGCACTTTGTATACAAAGCATGTCTCAAAAAGTTATCGGCACTAACTGACGGTTTCCGATAGGGTCAATACAAACAGATCAAACTAGGTTGACAATAAAAAATTGTAATCTCAGATATAAATAAAATTGGAAGGCACCGTATGTGTAGGGTGTCAATAAATAGATGCAGACATTCAGATTCATTTAATTAAAAGGTATTGAGTTGGTACAGACATTGAATAACGTATACATTTAAATTTTTAAACTAATGGACATCTGAAATACAATAATAATACTGACATATTATTCCATAAATGCATTTTTGATGCCCTGTATGCCTTAATCATATTTGTTTAACAAATGACAATGATAATCCATTATAAATGTTGAGTCAGTATTTTTTATTGTTTTCTTTTGTCTTGAGAGTGTATTATTTTATATTATTAATTTGAAAGGATATTTGGTCAACCGAGACAAACAACACAGCATCGAAAAACCTGCTACTTGTTTCATTGTGTTTACTACTCCAGATAACATTGAACATCAAGACAATTCTTATTTAAGAGTGGACTCTATTTGAAGAAACTATTGCCGTTGCGCTTTCCACCTTTCCCCGTAAAGTGCGAAAGGTACAGTTGCAACTCAGGCTGATTTTACCTACAAAAACATTGACCAAAAGATGTTTCGTATTCCGCTGTTTTCTTTTTCAAAACACGACAGATCTCAATTATTTTTAAATGACTTTAAAAAGGAGGAGGTTACTCAATTCGATCGTATATATGTTTTTTTATGTTTGTTCGCGCATAACTTCGTAGTTTACAAACCGATTTTGATGATTCTTTTTTGTTGGAAAGAAGACATTCCCAAGGTGGTCCCATGATAAGGATATCAGGGTGTGGCGGTGGAGGACCTTTAAAAGATTTTAGGGACGGCTAGTGCATTTGTAAGTTTTTCGTTAGGTATTTTAAAGCACTACAATTTAATTTACGTCTAGATAGGTTGTGACTGTCATTAGGGAGCTGATGATGAAGACAAAGATCAGTTCAGGGAAGTCCTCAACAATTTACAGTAATTACCTACCTTGTGTTTGGAATCAATTCGTTTATATTGATGAGAAGTTTGCATCCATGTGGGTTATAACGAAAGTCTGCAGTAGATCTGATAATAAAGACCATAGACAGTCGAGGGAAGCCCTCAACAATTTACAGCATTGAAGTTTAACGTAGGACAACCACTGCTATTCGCCATGCTGATGCGACAATCAAAAAAATGAAGAAACTAAAATTAAGTCGTGTAATCGTGTCAACTCTAGTAATGCTCATACATTGCATTACAATGCACGTACATTCAGTCCGGTCCCAGAGAAATTTTATAAAAATCGGTTCAGTAGGTTGGTATTTAAACCAAAATTACGGGTAAAAATTCAAATAAAAATAAGGCGTCATTTGCTTGCTAGCCTATTCCCAACTATGTTGGCGGCAGCGTCCAGTCTGACCGGATACAGCTGAACAGTACTTTTTGCAACTAAAAATTGTAAAATTAAAACTTTTTTACAAAGAAACACGACAAAGTGAATAACTAACTTCGGAAGTCGGTGGCATAAATGAATATACTAAAACTAAAGACACCGACTTCCGAAATTAGTTAATTTTACTTTGTAGTATTTTTTTTGTGGAAGTCGGTATTGTTTTTTTGTAAAAAAGTTTTTATTATATCAAAATTTAGAGGATGAGTATACCTATGCCTCTATTATTTTCTTTTTTGTCAAAAACTTATCACATTTGTGTAATGGTCGTCTGATCATCGCGGTAAAAATGGGTTATTTTTCGGGATTTTGAAACATCATATTTTTTTATTAATTAAGTTTTCGTAAAATAAAATAATAGGGGCGCGTATAATCAAGGTGTGAAATAGTAGAAAAAAATCATTGCTCTAAAAGCGTTAGCCACGAAGAAAACAGCGGAATACATTTGTTTGGAGAAAACACCACTAGAGTCCCCTCTTAATATAGGTATATATATATCTAGCTAAATTTATCTGTCAAGTGGCAGGATAAAATAGACACAATTTCTAATTAATATTTAAAAATATTGTATAAAGACGATGAATAAATCACCATGTGCAGTCAAATCCTTCCTTATAATATTCACCCTTTTTTGTCCCGTATATAGGCTTCTTCGTTCAGACTCATGCTTACAAGCTTCAACACCCCCCTTTAGGGGAAGTTTCGAAAATAATGGCACAATTTGATAGACCATTTTCTTTTAAAACCATGGACCAAGATACGTTCATAAATTTTATTGACTGCCACATACATACATACATAATTTCATATCTAAATTTAAATTTTATTGTGTCTAAGAACACATAAATACTTACCTACCATTTAATTCTTAGTCTTTAAAGATAATATACATATATGTATATACTTGTAATTTCGTTTTGACAATATTATAATGCATACATACAATGCCCGCAAGCACGACAAATAACTAAAGAAATACATTCGTCGATATTTTAAATTCGTTTAGCGTTCAACTCATCAAATGGCCTCTCACGCTCTGAAGCGCGTGTCAGACTTTGACTGACTAAATCCCACCCATGTTCCTTCACTTGCCCATGCCCCAGGGGCCACGGGATTTCTTTCAAACAATCGGCAGCCCTGGCAGAGATTTCTCTGCCTTAGAGTGTAAATGTGATGCCTCACAAGTAATGTGGCATTTAATATAATAGGTGTACAAATAAGTTTTCGCCGTTTTTTGAACATTTAGACGAGCATTATCATATAGAAGAATAATTTGGTCATATCTGGAGTAGTAATGGGTGCGTTTTTCCTCTACCTTCTATTTTCCTCCAATAATGCTTCCAATTCCATGTCTCCGTACGATTTCGGTCTTAAACTACGTTCTTTGTCTTCACAGTTTCTAAACTTTTGAAACCACTTACGACAATAGACTCTCCTCGCTTAAAGCAGATTCACCATAAGCTTCTACAAACAATCGATGGGCCTCAGAGTAAGGGCCTCAAAGAAGTAACAAAAGTTCCCAAAAATGACGCTTAATCGGCACAAAACTTGTCACTTTTGCACAAAAATAAATATGTGATACTGATACAGGGTCACTAATACTCTAAGGTGCGTATTACAGAACGGCACTCAAAACTCAAGCTCTACTTAAGTCTCGTTTCAAGCCATTTGATTGGTTGAAACTAGTTTTATGTAATGCTTAAGCAGAGATCAATGCTTGAGTTTCCTTCTGGAAAACGGACCTTAGTGTATGTTTTTGCTAGATGATTTTACAACTGACAATTTCAACGTAACCTCTTAGTGAGGACATCATTTATTAAATGGCGGGAACTTATTTGTACATCTTATAGTATCCAGCGTGTGTTGTCAGCACGGACGAGCTACATAAATAAATGTGGGCCGATGGTATATGTTTAGTCATCGAGCCACTATGTAACTTTGTATACTTTCAATAATTTGTAGTGCAAGCGCGTCGCGAGAAAAAAGTACTTAATAATAACTATTTTAATAATGATATAGCCATACAATTATATATGATTAAAACACTAAACCTATTTAATAAGTTAATTTAGAAAAATAGGTTAGAGTGGACCCAAATATTATAATCTATACTATTATTAGATATCTATCTGTGAATATGTGGAAGGACTCGTTCGAGAACGAGAGAAACTCAATGTGGCGAAGACCGTGTATATGGCTAGCAACACGACAGACCCCATGTCTGTGCGCATAGGGGGTGACATGGTCGAGTGCACAGACCAGTTTAAATACTTGGGGTCTGTACTCCACGCGTCCGGCGACATTGATTGCGACGTCAGGGCACGTATTTCCGCAGCTTGGGCAAAATGGCGTGAGGTGACAGGTGTCATTTGGGACCCCAAAATGCCGGTTAAGCTTAAGGGGCAGGTGGAAAGCCGCGGATGCAACCGGGATAAACGCTGAGATATATATTATGACTAGCTTTCCGCCCGCGGCTTCGCCCGCGTGGAGTTCGGTTATATCGCGCTTTTTAGATTTCCCTCGGGAACATCAAATTTTTCCGGGATTAAAGGTAGCCTATGTTCTTTCTCAGGGTCTAAAGATTGTCTGTGCCAAATTTCATCAAAATCGGTTGAGCGGTTTAAGCGGGAAAGCGTAACAGACAGACAGACAGACAGACCGACAGACAGACAGACAGAGTTACTTTCGCATTTATAATATTAGTATGGATATTACATGGATGAAGTTTTATTTTACCTACTTTGAGGAGGTGCAAGGTACCAGGGTAGCACAAAAATGTAGGAGAAGCCGAAACAATGAAGTTCATTCATTCACACAGGAATGACTGGAACGGGTTAAAAAGGATATCCTATGTCCTCCCAGTTCTTAGCTACCTCCCTACCAATTTTCAGCCAAATCGGTTCAGCCGTTCTTGAGTTATGAATAGTGTAACTAACACGACTTCTTTTATATATATAGATTATCCTAATTTAAAAAGTAGTAAATAAGATCATGTCATATTGCTTTTAAGGCGGAACAAAGTTCGCAAGGTCAGCTAGAAGACCCGCTAGCTGACCCGGCGAACTTTGTTCCGCCTTAAAGGCAATAAATATCACATGATCTTATTTTTAGTTTTTAAATTAGGATAATTAGGGCAGCACAAAAGTGTAGGAGAAATCGAAACAATGAAGCTCATCATCATCATCATCAGCCTTTTTTTATCGTCCCCCTGCTGGGGATAGCTAGAGAGGAGAAAGACTGAGCGTAATCACCACGTTTGCTCAATGCGGGTTGGCGATTTCAGACTTACAAAAGGCCAGGTTTCCTTAAAATGTTTTCCTTCACTTTGTACGGCTTTGCATTCATCATTAAATCACTAATACATAGAAGAAATTTGATTTTCTCTACTTTGTGGAGGTGTAAGGTACCAGGGCAGCACAAAAGTGTAGGAGAAGCCGAAACAGTGAAGCTCATTCATCATTAAACCATAATAATTACATCAAAGAACTTTTATTGTGCCTCGTTTGTAGAGGTGCTATGTACCAGGGTAGCACAAAAGTGTCCCGGCGAACTTTGTTCCGCCCTAAAGGCATGACATGATCTTATTTACTACTACTACTATTTTAAATTAGGATAATCTGTATTATATAGAAGAAAGTCGTGTTAGTTACACTATTTATAACTTAAGAACGGCTGAACCGATTTGGCTGAAAATTGGTAGGGAGGTAGCTAAGAACTGGGAGAAGGATATAGGATATCCTTTTTTATCCCGTTCCCGTTGTTCCTGTGTGAATGAATGAACTTCATTGTTTCGGCTTCTCCTACACTTTTTTGCGATCCTGGTACCTTGCAAACTCATATAACTCCTCAAAGTAGGCAAAATAACTTCATCGATGTAATATTAGATTAATAATGATGCTTTATTGTTTCGACTCTACACTTTTGTGCTACCCTGGTACCATACACCGTACATAAAAAAAAGTCTCAGCCGTTGATGCATTCGTTTAAAGCAAGAAATACTCTCTGCCGGTTTAAAGTTTCTAATAAAAAGCCACAAAGCCAACTTCAACTTCAAAATAATATTGTATTGTTGTGACATTTATCATTGCCATTCTCCCATTGCTCTTGTAAGTGAGTTTTATTTTGTCTCCTTTTTGGAGGTGCAGGGTACCAGGGTAGCACTAAAGTGTAGAGAAGAAGTAAAAACAATGAAGCTCATACATCATTATTATTAAATCATTTTTCCTTACTTTCTCACCGTTTAGACCTACCCTGGACTACGACAAACATTTTAAAACCAAAATCAGCTCAATCGGCCCAGCCGTTCTCGAGTTTTAGCGAGACTAACGAACAGCAATTCATTTTTATATATATAGATAGATATCTAATAATCATCAACTCCATCATCATCTCAGCGTTTATCCCGGTTGCATCCAAACTTTATCTGTTTATAACTATAAAATAAAAAGTTTGTGAGTTAATAATATCTATGGATCTACTAAACAGATTTGAAATTCTTTAACCTACCGAAAGTCATGTTATTTAAAATTTGTTTGATTGTTTAACAATTAAAACACATTTTCGTTGAAGTCGAATTTCATGATGTGGGTGAGCTTGTAATATTTTAGGAGTCTATCCATACAGAGAATTATTTGAATGTGAACTAGCATTACGTTACGTACGACGACAACGACTGCAACATTTACATTTTTTTTTTTAACTTATGCTATGTCTATTGTCCCATAGCTGGACAAAAGTATCCGCCATATTCTAACTCTACGAAATATATTCTGTATTCAAACATTAGTAATCACTAAACTACTAGGCCAGTTCCTTGGCGATTCTGAAGAGAGAACCTCAAAGAACACTGGCTTTCATAAATTTAACTCTCACATTTATATAAGTACAGCCTCGAGATTTACTTTATAAGATACACGAGAGTTGGCCATATTATGAACTATCTTATGCAAAATTATCTCAAAACAAGGGACCACTCTAATTAAAGACATACCAAAATATGTTTTTTGAATTACAACCTGGGTATGTTACCGCGGGTCCTTGCCCATGGGGGGTTAGAAAGCAACCTGGGGTCCACTTCGTATCTTCCATTGACAGGAACGGCTCTTATATCTTGGGGCATCAAGCCCTGATACAATCGAAATCTGCCGTTAGGCAGAGGTCGCCATCAGAGCGGGAACGGATGTGGCATAAATGCGCCCTGGATGTCCAGCTCAGAACGCGCCATACCTGCAATATATTATAAAATAAAAATCTCTATTTATGAGACTTTCGAGGGCTAGAATTACAATTGTGATAAGAACATGACTGTGAACAGTAGTAGAGAATGTATTTCCAACTTGCAGCATCGCTGTACGGCTGGTGCTCGCAAGAACTTAGGTAAGCATGAGGTCCCGATTTGAGTTCCCAGATTTTTCTACCAGAAATTTTTTTTGAATCTTATATTCCAGCGCTTGAATTTGATCCCGCTTGATGGTAAGTAGTCTATTCAGAGTAGTCTATTTAGAGCCTATTCACTCTAACAACTTTGTCAGTAGCAGCCCGCAGTCTGAATGTGAATCCGGTTGGTGGCAATATGCTCACCATGCTGCCAAAATATCGGTTTTATAAGCTAACCCTTCGGTAATTATGGTATGCATGGTGTAATCTACGACTTTCCTCCAATACCCATCCGCTGATAATCTAATATATAAAGCTGAAGAGTTTGTTTGTTTGTTTGTTTGAACGCGCTACTGGTCCGATTTGAAAAAATCTGCGTTTGATAGCCCATTAATCCAGGAAGCCTTTAGGCTATATAACATCACGATGCGACCAATAGGAGCGGAGCATAATAACTAACTACACACGTACGAAGTCGCGGGAGCATCTAGTTATTAATAAAACAACCCGTGATAGGCAGATTTTCTACCACTTCTTGGCCATCATACTTAGCACTAAAGTCAGACAAGCTCTATCAGTATGACCAGATACATGTACACACGAAGCGATCACATGTAATACGCTATTCTAACCGACATGTCCGATTTTGAATTGAACAGTGACTTTGGAAAGAAGAAAAATCTGCGACTCATTGTATTTCTGCTCTTTGGTCGTAATATGAAATAGCCATCATAGATTATCACCTGCTGCAGCCGGGTTCCTGAAGACAGCATGCAACATATTCTTTATGTACGGCACATTGCGCAGGGGTTTTATCTGCTCCAGTACCTGCTTGCGCATCTTCTTGTGCAAAGCTAAAAATAAAATACCATTATATAATAATATAGAGATAGTTTACATAGAAATATACTTATAATAAATAATTATATGAATAAAGGTCACTATAGTACGAAAGGCGCTGCTTCATTTTATATCTCAATATTATATTGACAAAAAAGAAAGTATTTCCACAACAAAGATACATGTATACATATATCAACCCGCAATGGCCTCGAGATTACAGCTTATTCTCTGTCATAGAGATGAAGCCTGTGTCCCAACAGTGAGATCAGTATAGGCTTTTGATTATCTTTAAGATATCTGACATGCAAAAGATAACTGACACGTTTAAGTTATATGGTACGATAAAGGTGGTATAAACAAGAGTCAAGACATATTGAACAATAAGGTAGTATTGTCATTCATTACTTGCAATTCGTATCTATTTCGCTACGATAAAAAAGTAAGTTCCAGAAAATTTTAAAGTCATCTTTTATATATTCTTGAAAGAAAATATATATTATTAAGTAAATAGCGTCATTTGTTTTAGAAAGCCGTTTTATTTCTATCCGTTTTATTAGAATTTTAGAGGAATTCATTTAAATTCTACACAATTTGAAATGGTTACTAGTATGACTATAGCGAAATAAATGTTCAATCGAATATTTATCTAGTATGTCAGTATAAAACCCCGCAAAAACTTAAGCGATACCTCCCGTACTATAGAGGAAAAGAACTCATTTCCAATGATTCATATAGATCCATCCTCAGTACATAATGTCTTTTTATTGCAGAGAGAATATTAAGAATGTGACACATGATGTTTCTAAGAATGATAATTCATAAAACTGTACATCAAATCTATGTTTTTCTTACTCTTCAGCCTATAGAGGTCCACACAAGGCCTCCTCCAACTCTCTCAAGGCTTCCCACAATGAATATCTAAGTTCAGTTCTGACTAAAACTCAAAATTAATGATAGACAACACACAGCCTCAACCATGGTTTAGCACAAGCGTATCTATTGTATTTACACAGCATTATGAATAAGTTAACCTAGCTTTAGTGAAGGTGTAGCTTATTAAGCTTTTTGATCTTTCGAGTCAACAGTACTGAAGTATTCGCCTTTGTAATTAACGTCGCTCAAGCGATTGAAACCATTGTAGGCACAGCTTTAGCAGAAATTTACATGAATACAAACATTGTCAAAATCACGTCACGAGTTACTACATGAGTAGGACAGCAATTTGCGTCTGCCCAGCTCCGCTAGCAAGTTATTACAAGGCTGATACGTTTACCTCTGCATGAGCTTTTCATTCGTTTCACAAGACAGCGCCGCAAACATTGTAGTACATAAACCATTAAATTTGATGAATATATTATTAGGTATTTCATTATAAATAAATTACGTTGTTTAGATATTTATTCAATTCGGTATATATTATCACAATATATATGGTTAATATGTTACTACCTTAACATATAATAATTTTGTTTTAAAATTAGAGAATATGTTCATAATCTCATGGTGACACCAATATCGCCGAGTAAGCAGTTGACGCTGTCATAAACAAAGCATGAAATTATGCACAGCTGTTCTTTATAAAACGTAAACAAGCGCTCAGGAGAAGGATTATATATTTCGTACCCTAAAAAGTTAAAATTTAATGAAAGGATTCAAGTTTATAAGGAAATTGATCAATTTTAACAATGAGAAATCCCGACAGCAACATAATTTCTTAGTAAAATCTCAAATTCGCTCACTAGCATACAACGTACAGCCTCAGCTATTGGGCCCAGTAACATGAAATCTTGCATAAATTATTCTTATTGTCACCCAAAGCTAAACTTAAGTAAATGGTTTAAAATTAGTATTTTTATCTTAAAATCGCAGAGATATACGTTATATTCATTCGACGTGTTTTTTCTAGGGCCACATATACATTCAGTTGCAAAATACAATAATAGGCTCACCCAATTCACGCAGGAGCTCTTTTCCTACCAAGGGCCTTTCATCAGCTGGTTCCGGTACTAATTTAAATGCAAAAAAGTCTCTCTCTCTTTGTTTCCATTTCTCCTCTTCTATTTTTTCTTCTTCAGTCATTTCTCTGTCTTCATCTTCCTCAGACTCTTCGTCGCTTTCGTCTTCTTCAGAATCTTCCGTGTTTTCGTCTTCTTCAGAATCTTCGGTATCATCGTCTTGGTCGTCGGCGTAGATGACAGGACTTGCTATGACTTCATAACGGAATTCTGCGATTACATCTACGTAACTTTCGTTGTCCGAATCATCACTATATGGCGGTAACAGCTCAGACATTTTAAGCTAATGGCTAATCACTGGTTTAAACAAAAATATGGCTAGCATGCGTCGTTCGCATTACAGACATCCTAGGTTACTGCCGCTTAATTTTTGGTCTGGTAGCTAGCGGGCAACAGAGAGTGACGGAGCAAGTGTGTAAAAGAGACAAACAATGACAGGACCCTGTTGCGAGGGGCACTTATTGATCGAGGAGTGCGAGGTTTAATGTTAGAAGATTGTGCTTGAAATGCAACTAGGGAAAAGGTATTTTAGGATACTTAAACATTCATGGTAAGGGATTTTACTCAAAATAATAATTTTAATCTCACAAAATTTTCATATATTGACTTTAGAAAACCTGTCTCATTTGAAAATCAAAGCCAAAGGTTGTGTGATAGGAACGGTGATAAACCGAAGTGTAGTGATATGGAGAGTTGTGTATGTCTAGCAGTGAACTCAGACACTCTGAATTGAGTGATTGATTGACAAAATCTCGCTGTGTTTATTATATGTATTGTAAAATCATATAAATAAAGATCATATTGTTGACATTCAGATTTATTTATTGAAAAGGTTACATTAGATTATAGTAGTACAATAAAAAACCTTAGACACAGTAAACGGAAAAAACACAATAATAATGTATAAATAAAATCCAATAAACTAGAAGTAGTAGATTTTTTTATGAAGAAATAAAAGTTTACCCTAATAGACAAGTCTGTTTTATTTGACTCCCAAAAAGTTTTTTTCGGCTTGCAGCTGAGAAGTGAAACAGTTACACTGCTTGAAGAGTTAGTGCCATGCACTTACGGAAAGTTTGTTTAAAACAGTAAGAAAATATTTTTCATCACAGTTACATAAGGGCTGAGTTTCCAATAGACAGATATGTTATTTTCGTTCGTTATTTTGACATGTTAAAAATCTATATTTTATTCCTCCAATAAAATTATTTGACTTTGGAAAAATCAGCCGTAAATTTTCTTTCGAAGTCTTTTAATCTCTTCTTATTTTTATTTATGATTCATGTTATTGTCATTACGAACGTTGTTTTATTTCGAGTTTATGACTGTTTACGAATTTGATGTTTATTTAAGAGCTTAAAGTATTCTTTAATCAATTGTTAAGCTTAATTTAAGTTATTGATAAATTTATCATCGCGATGAGCGTTGCTGACAATGAAGCTATGTTTTTCACGAATAGGGAAGCCTATGCCTAGGTAACAAAGCTAGTGATGATGACGATGAGGATATAGATTGATATAATTAATAAATAAAGGAGCTAACAGTTTCAGCCGACATATGTTTCGCAATTTTTTCATAATATTCATTTGAAGAGTTGCTAAACCTTCAAACCTGAATATCTAAATATTTTCTGTACGTCTATTAGTTTCCTCTGAGTTAGGTATCAGTTTCCATCAGTTCCCTAATCAGGACAAGTTCTCAACTCGAACATAAAGTTAATATAACTGAATAGGCTCTAGTTGCCGGAAGAGAAGGGACGCTTTTATATATGCGTCATACATGTTATAATTAAAAAGGTATCGCTGAGATATATAATCGATTACACAAGAGGTCGTATATAGTGACCTTTATATCTACACTCTACTGAAAGATATAAAAATGCAGTAAGCTGCAGAGGTTACTAGAACTCGTGATTGCTTATTCCTCTGATGAACAGCTGCTTTATGTAAATACAAAACAGCAGACTACCTGATTTTATTCTGATCGATTTGACGATGGATAGGTTTTTTCTTTCAGCTTCATAATGGCAAAAGTAGCAAGTGCTGATCGAGAAATCGGGAAATTCTGTAGGTCGTCTATTTTTAATAGCAGATGCCAACAAAATTTCATAAATTTTTGATCGTAGGAAATCTAGAAATTCTGCATAGCCAGCCTTCAATTGCCGCCTATCAATTGAAGTTGCCTAGGTACTGTATTTTTAGATTACTAATAATTTTATAGTATTCCCTGTCGACATGGAGACTCGTTAGTTTGTAATGTTGTCCAGATGAGCAGCGAGCGGCGTCTTGCAGTAAACTCTGTCGAAAGAAATAAATTTAGGTAAGACGTTGTATTTTCCGTACGGAGGATGGGTCTGAGCGGTTGTGTTGCGATGTGTGCCGAGTACGATGCGTCAAATATTGTTGTGTCGGGAGTTTGGTCGTGGAGGGTCTCCATATCAATCTCCCTCTGGCGCAGCATCGTTGGTCGTGTTGTTAGGTTTAACATTGCACCACATCGCTCAACTGCCGTCTTCCTTCCTATTCACTAATGTTTTATTTAGTGAACAAGCTTAATAAACTAGCGCACTTTACCATCAACGATTGCATCACTGCTTACCATCAGGTGGGATTGCAGTCAAGCGCTAGTTTATAATAATTAAAAAAAAAAACGTATTTCATTTTATAGTTTATCTAAAATTCGACCACTTTAAGACGTCGACAGCACCACTTTAAGCATCACCACATCGACCGGTCACGTGTTTCCTGCATCCAATTAATTCTTCGGCCTTATCATCTGTTCACGTGTAATAATTTGAGTAGTTAACATATAATGTACAATAGGGTATTAGGGTATTTTTATTGATTTGATAAAACAAAATATACGTGTCTAGTATTTTTGGAAATCTGACTGACGGACTAATCAGTTCATTTTAGTCAATTACCCTATTGATGATATTGGGAAGGTAGCTATTTTTCTTTTCCTTCTTCGTGTTGATGTCACGAATGACTGTTGTATGCTGTTGGTTGTTGTGTTGGTACGCGGAAACTCCGTTGGCGTCAAACAGGAATTCGATACTAGACACAAACTACATATCTGACATACAGATACCAACGCAACAGCTAAAAAGTAAGCACAGGTTTATCAAATCAACAGCATCCTTGTCAGGAAACCCGGCCGAAGCCAAACTGTGGCAGGATACTCTTCCACCACTAAAATAGCATCACCCTGCACTTAGAAGTCCCTGGTCAGTCTTCGAAGAAACGTGAGAAAATGAAAGTAGAATCTGGCAAATTGGTACCTTCAAGGAACGGCAGTAGAGTATGATTGTGAAGTTATGCCGCAAACCATGCTCGACCTCCAGTCCTGTCCTTCTGTGTCCCAAAACATGTAAATCAAAGTGACTTCTGCACTGCCACCAGACCTTACTTACTTACTTAAGTATTTTTACCTGTGTGTACTCCTGTGCTCAATGATGTTATGTTGTATCGATTCATTACTAACGTACACGTTTAGCTGTAAAAATAAAAACTCTTAAAATAGGACACACCTGCAGTTTGTAGGACAAAGTGTCCATTCATCCAGAAAAGTCCACCACTGGGTAGTGGATCACGTTCACCATTTCGTCCACCGCTGAAATAAAAATTAATCGTTATTAAATCTACACAAAAAATAAAATTTTAGTGTCTGTAATAGGTAAAAAATGGATCCAGTTTTTCACTAAATGTATATGTACATTCAATGTTTTTTTTTTTTTAATAAATTATACACTAGTGCTAGTTTATTAAGAGCCTATTCACTCTACACTCGAAGACACTTAAATTGTAGTCCGACGGAAACACCACCGCCACTGGCAAATTGTTCCAGTCCCTCGATGTACGCGGTATAAAAGAAGAGGCGAAACGCTTCATCTTGATCGTAGTGGTGTTTCACTAAATGTATATGTAAATTCAATGTTTTTTTTTTTTGTTTTTTTCTGTAAATTATACACTAGTGCTAGTTTATTAAGAGCCTATTCACTCTACACTCGAAGACACTTTAATTGTAGTCCGACGAAAACACCACCGCCACTGGCAAATTGTTCCAGTCCCTCGATGTACGCGGTATAAAAGACGAGGCGAAACGCTTCGTCTGGATCGTAGTGGTGTACGATCAACGTAACAACGTAAGGGTGGAAACTCGCCGTACGACGGGTCGTCTGGTGGAACGGAGATGGGGGAATTAAATCATGCAATTCCCTCGTACACTCTCCAAAATACATCATATTGAACACCAACAGGCTGGCTGTACTTCGCCTGTGCTCCAGGCTTTGGAGACCGTTTTGAGCATACATATAACTAGACATTTTATTTTTATTATTTGTGTGTTTATTCTGTTAATCTTTGAAATTGCTAAAATAATTTTGGCGAGACTTTCAAAGAGAATTTTAATTATTTACCACTCGCATTTACTAGTTATTGCAACAAAATGCATTTTATTCGAAACGGGAGAGTTGTGTCTAGAATTGAAGTCGTGGAGGCCTACTGGTTATAACATCAGCCTCTCAAATATGAGTATGCGGGTTCGATTCTAGGTCAGGCAAGTACCAATATAACTTTTCTAAAGTTATATGTACTTTCTTAGTATCTCTTGGACACCGATGACTGATTACAAGGTGAAGGAAAACATCTTGAGGATAACTGGACTGAGGAAGTCTGAAATCGCCAACCCGCATTGAGCAAGCGTGGTGATTACGCCCAATCCTTTTCTGTATGAGAGGAGACCTGTGCCCAGCAGTGGGACGATAAAAAGGTTGATGATGATGATGATGATGATGGGAGAGTTGTCAAATAAATAGGTATAACTAGATGATGTACTTACAAAGGAAACGGCTCATTGAATGTTTGTTGCACAAAGCATACACCTTCAAGCGGTGCAAGTCGAATTCTGTAAATAATGATAAAATTAGAAACGAATATGCTTCTATGAAATTCACACTTAGATAAATAATTAGTTCTATGCGTATTAACTCTTCAATATGCCTATGAAACAACCAGCTAACTATAAGTTTGCTACTCTAAAAACAATGATATAATGCAGATTCGCGTTAACAGAGATTTCGCGAGGATATAAAAACAGAATATAAGCCGAACTTTAAATATAAGTAGAATTACGCTAGGCAATGACACCAGGACATCGAAAAAAAGTCCATGCGAAGTTTCGAAAACTTCGCTTCGCATGTTTACGCTTAAAGTATTAAAAAAAGAATTAAAATTAATAATTAAATACCCTTTGGACCCAATTTCTTCTTGTACATCTTTAGATAGCGATTAAACACAGGATCATCGCGGTTTTCCATTTCCTTAACAATCTTTTCGCGCATCTCATTATACTTGACTGAAATATTTAAAACCATAATTATTTTTGGTATCAATTAGATACCTAATGAGTACTACTAAACATAGATTATTCAGGTATTGGTATACCTTAATAATCATATCATTATCAACCTTTTTATTGTCCCACTGCTGGGCACAGGTCTCCTCTCATACAGAGAAGGATTGAGCGTTATCACCACGCTTGCTCAATGCGGGTTGGCAATAATCATATAAAATATTACAATTTACTACACAATAAATGGTGTTTACTTACTAATATCCTGTTTCAGCTGCCTCCAGCCGCCGCTACGAGCGATTTCTTTCAGCCGTTTCGTCAATTCTTCTTTACTCATTGGATTTTCGTAAGAGTCAGATAATTCTTTGAATTTAGACATTGTTAGATACAGGTTTCACGGTTCAGTTCCGGTCAAAACAAACTCGCTGGAGCGGTCAAAACGCACGCGTTCTCAAACAATCCCGGTTGTTCATTGAATACCAGACGACGTGGCTGGCTCGGTCGATACGAGGAGCCTGAGCGGGGGAAGGTGGGCGGAGCCAGACACTGTACTAACACAACACAGACAAACCTAGGTACTAAAGTTTAGGGTCCCGTACCATTACCGGCTGCGGAAGATGAGATCTGCAGTTCAAATTATAGTACTGTACTCCACCTTCTGAATCCTGTTTGTCCCTAACAACTTCTCCCATACCATGCTCTCATATTAGACTCTTAATAAACTAGCGTGATTTGCCATCAACAATTGCATCACTGTTGATTGCGGTCAAGCTCTAGTTTATAATTTATCATTATTTATTTTAAATCAAATAAATATGCTTGCCGAACAGCAGTCTTCGCTCCGAGACTCATCTGATCTACCTATCTTCAATCCTTTCATTAACGAGGCTAGTCTAATTGGCGTATGAATTGCTTATTCTGGTCGTCGAGTGGTGTGATGGCTCGGTGGTTACGGCAGTGACTTATGAGTTGCAGGTCATAATGGGTTCGAACCACCACCAGCTCACTCTGAGCCTAAAATAAAGAAGGATTAGCTTGTAGATAAGGATTTCGCACTTATGACAGGTGAGTTTTGAAATGTTACCCCACACTGTTAAAGTATTAGGGATGACGTTAATCAAACACCGTGCTACGAGATAGACTGTCGTTTAATCAAATGTTGTAGTACCTCCCAATATTGACATTTATAAAAATGAGTATACCTACACACACTAGGAATTTCTCCTGTATTGTGGGTGCGTTTACAAACATATAAACTCACATACTCAAACAGTCAGACCCAGAAAAACTACTTGTAGTTAATACAAATGTCTGTCCTGTGCGGGAATAGAACCTGCGACTCGCAGCGCAGCAGTCAATAGCTTAACCACTGCGCTAACCGTGCAGTCATATGTCTGCAGTCGTACAATGGGTTGGTGGAAAGCACTCATTTCACCTTAATTTTGACTGTAAGTGTATTACAGAAAATACCGGATGCTTACTCTTATACACACAACTTTTTTCCAGAAATGATTTCTATTTATAACAAAAACACAATACTTGCAACGTTCCTATTGGTTTATTACTAATACTGAGAAAAAAAAATATTGATGTTCGCATTTTAGTTGCAATATAAACTCATTTAAGCCCATTTATCATTAGATTTCATTTAATGTTTTTTTGTTTAATTTAAGCCGAGACTTTTGGATGGCCACATCTCTTCCATTTACTTGACATAAATATTACCTACCTGACATTTAAACAATAATCTGACGCCGGCAGGAGTCACCACCTGCCTGAAGTCTTGCCCGCAAGCGATTCATCGTGTCCCGGCATGATGTCTGGTGTAGCGGACAGCTTCACCAGACACCATGCCGGAACACGACGAATCGCTTGAAGAGGACGGCCCTGAGCAATTGTGTTGCGATGTGTGCCGGGTACGGTGCGCCAAATGTTGTTGTGTCGGGAGTTTAGTCGTGGAGGGACGCTTAACTGCAAACTTCCTTCCTAATCACTTTTTTTTTGTGAATGGGCTCCACGATTGCATCACTGCTTACCATCAGGCGGGGCGGGATTGCGAATTTAAAAACGGCTTTATTATTTTTGTTAGACAAATATATAGTCAACCGGGGCAATTGCGTCTTTGGGGCAATTGCGTCTAATCGAAGTTATCTTAAATCTATTTGAAAACCCACTCTCCTGCCATCTTGTTTTGTTTACTTTGAATAAAATACTATAACGTATAGATGGCAGGAGAGTAGGTTTTCAAACAGATTTAAAATTATTTCGATTAGACGCAATTGCCCCCAAAGACGCAATTGCCCCGGTTGACTATAATAAAAATAAGGTAATTTAATTATAATAAAATTATAGTTATAATGTTATGTTTTCGACAGTCACTCACTCATGATCATCAAATTCCATAAACTTAGAGAGCTAAAATTTGGTACAGAGTCAGGGTTTAATGGCCACATACAAAAATATAAAAAACTTTTTACGACTTCCAAAACCACTACAAAGTGAAAAATAACTAATTTCGGAAGTCGGTGTCTTTGGTTTTGTATATTCATTTTTGACACCGATTTCCGAAATTAGTTATTTTTCACTTTGTAGTGGTTTTGGAAGTCGGTTGTTTTTTTGTAAAAAAGTTTTTATTTTACACTTTTTAGTTGTTAAAAGTACTATTTATTCAGTTGCATCCGGTCAGACTGGAAGCTGACGCAAATATTGTTGGGAAACGACGCAATTTTGTTTACTTTAATTTTTACCCGTAAGTACCTATTCCCTCAACTGCCCATGGTCTTCATCATCAAATTTACTGCAGACCATTATTTTAACCCAACGCGTACAAAGGTCTCATCAATATAAATGAATTGAGTTCAAATACAAGGTAGCTACTGTAAATCGTTTAGGAGTTCCCTGAACTGACTGTTGTCATCATCATTAGCTCCCTAATGACAATCACCACCCATCTAGGTGTAAGGTGCTTGTCAATACAAATTATTCAAGCACAAACACAATGTAGCTGGTGTGAATTGTTGAGGAGTTCCTTCGACTGTCTCCCGGCTCCATCATCAGATCTACTCCAGCCCTTTATGAAATTGTAGTGCTTTAAAATACTTAATGAAAATGCTAAGAAATGCACTAGTCGCCCCTGCAAGTTTTAAAGTTTCCCTTGTTTTCTCTGGTCTTCCACCATCAAACCCTGATATCCTTATCATGGGACCACCTTGGGAATGTCTTCTTTACAACAGAAAAAGAATTATCAAAATCGGTTCATAAACGACGAAGTTATGCGCGAACAAACAAATAAAAAAAAAAAAGCATATATACGGTCGAATTGAGTAACCTCCTCCTTTTTGAAGTCGGTTAAAAAAATAAGATAATCGAAGTTCTGAAGTACCTTGGTGACCCTGATTAGAAAACAGAAGAGCCCAACCAAACTATTAAAGATTGACATACTTACCAACGTTACAAAAATATTTAACTTGGAGGGCCGCTTCATTACCTGACTTCAAAAAGTTATAGAAAAAAAGTTATACTCGTAGTTATAGTTGGTATTTATAGTATTTTTTTAAGTTTTAATAGTATAGTATTGTATTTGTTGTGATATTTTTATATATTAGTTTATAAGTATTTTTATGTTATAGTTTGTATTGTATTGACTATGAGCCCTAGTGGCTTGAATTAAATGAATAAAATAAAATAAAATTAATAAAAAAAGGAGCGGGCAATGCATCGTAATCTTTTTTTTAATGTATGTTCACCAATTACTCTAAGACGCCTGGACCGATTTCCAGATTTCTTTTTTCGTTTGAAAGGGTGTACTTTCCAGGTGGTCCCATAGTTACCAGGTCAGGATCTGATGATGAAAGACTAGAGAAATCAATGGGAACTTTCAAAAATTGTAGGGGTGTCTAGTGCATTTCTAAGTATTTTCATGAAGTATTTTAAAGCACTACAATTTAATAAAGATATGGAGTAGATCTGATGACGGAGCTGGAAGACAGTCCTGGGCACTCATCAACGATTCACAGCAGCTACCTTGTGTTTATGTTTGATTAATTTGTACTGATAAGCACTTTACACCTAGATGGGTTGTAACTGTCATTAAGGCTCTGAGGATGAACATAAAAGCCAGTTCAGGGAACTTTTCAACGGTTTACAGCAGTTTTCTTGTTTTTGGACATAATTCATTTATATTCCTGTGAACTTTGCACCCATAAGGATTAATGAAGGTCTGCGGTAGATTTGATGATGGACCCGAGAGACAGTCGAGGGAACTCCTCAACGTTTCACAACAGCTACCTTGTGTTGGTGATGGTTACTTAATTTGTATTGACAAGAGCGTTACACCTAGATAAATTATGATTGTCATTAGGGATCTTATAATGATGACGAAGGACAGTTAAGGGTACTCCTCACCAGTTTACAATAGCTACTTTGTGTTTTTACTTAATTCTTTTAAATTGATGAGAACTTTGCACCTATATGGTTTAATGATGGCTTGCAGTATCTTTGGATAAGACCAGAAGGAAGAAATTCAAAGTAGAAAATCATCCAGCCAGCTATAATCACTTACTTATAATCCAAAATTTCAAGTGTTCAGTGGTTCAGCGAAAGCAAAGTTTCGCATTTATGACACTCACTCACTCATGATCATCAAAATAGAACTAGTACTTCCCATAAACTCAGAGAGTTGAGATTTGGTCCAGAGGTAGAGCTCAATTGTCATTTACAGGCAAAACTATTAAAAAAATAGGTTAATCTAAGATCTGGAGCATCTAGTGACCCTGATTAGAAATCACAAGAGCCCAACCAAACTATTAGAGATTGATATAGCGCCTTTACAAAAAATATTCAACTTGGTGGGCCGCTTGATTTGATGTCAAAAATCGAAGTTCTGAAGTATCTGATGAATAACCCTCAGCTGGTGTCAACTGTATTAGAGATATGGTAATGCCCGCTATTACTATTGCTACATAAGACAAATTAAAAGTTATTGCAAAAATCCAGCGTAGTGGGACACATCTTCTAATTTAATCTAGCTTTTAACGTCCCACTGCTGGGCGAATGCCTCTCCTTCTGCTTTGATAAAAGCTCTGGATAAGACTAGATTGGCTTTTATACTTTTAAGTTTACAATAAGAAATAGTCGAACAATTATTTATCTATTCAACTCGATAATAACACAAATTAAATGAAAAAAATACACTAAAATAAATTTCACTCAAGATTTAGTCAATATAATATATAATGCATTGGACTAATGAGTGGCGGTGATACCCGCTTAAGGAGAGACTTAAAAACTGTAGAACTATTTACTATAGGTGAAGTCAGTAAGGCCATAACATCGGCTGCCGGCAGAAGTTACCACCCACCAGTCAAGGTCTTGCCGCCAAGCGATTCATCGTGTTCCGACATGATGTCTGGTGAAGCCGTACGGAGGACAGGTCTTAGCAGTTGTGTCGCGATGTGTGCTGGGTCGCCAAACGTTGTGTCGGGAGGTTGATTGAGGAGGTCTCCAGATCAATCTCCCTCTGGCGCAACATCGTTGGTCGTGTTGTTGGTTTCACATTGCATCACCTCGCTCAACTGCCGTCTGCCTTCTTATTCACTCAATTTTTTTTTTGTGTATAGGCATAATAAACTAGCGCGTTTTACCATCAATGATTGTATCACTGCTTACCATTAGGTGGGATTGCAGTCAAGCACTAGTTTATAGTTATTAAAAAAAAGCTGTCTGTGAGATCTAATTAACCTACATAAATCTTTGTTGATGCAAAGTGTCTGATTGTTCTGATCTAGAAGACGGTTGGTTTGGAAAAAAAACATATTTTAATACTTGGGGATTTTTTTGCATATCTAACCAGCAGTGTAATTATGTAAAACGCCATCAGTAGCAATGTCCTGTCCTCCGTACGGCTTCACCAGACATCATGCCCACTCATGACATCATGAACACGATGAATCGCTTGGCGGCAAGACCTTGTCTGGTGGGTGGTAACTTCTGCCGGCAGCCGATGTTATGGCCTTACTGACTTCACCTTTGCACTACATAAAACCTATTGCTACTGTACAAGAATGAAAACCGGAAAAAATAAAAGGAAGATTTGTAATAATAAAAAAACTACTTATAAAAAGAAAAAAGCTGTGTCAAATAATAAAATGAATATAATACACTTCTACAAAAAGAAGTGAAATCTCACCAAAAACATTCTGTAAAAATTGCCAAGCCTCGCTGGAGCTGCTTTCTCTAAAAATTAATGAAATCTAGACAATGACGTGCCAAGTTTAAGGTACCTTACTGCGATTTATTCAATACTAGCTTTCCACCCGCGGCTTCGCCCGCGAGAAATTTGGTTATATCGCGCTTTTTTGATTTCAGAGATTTAGATTTTAGAGATCTGTGCTAAATTTCATCAAAATCGGTCGAAAGGTTTAAGCGGGAAAGCGTAACAGACAGACATACATAGTTACTTTCGCATTTATAATATTAGTATGGATTAATATAGTTAATATTGTGTGACTTGGCCGTTGAAGGGTATACAAGGGTACAAATTCAAGTGCTCCATGACACCTTTGCACCAATCTGTCGCCAGTGCCGCTACCCATTGACGATGGAAAATTGCCACTTGGAAAACGTTGGTTCAATAACCATTGCTTGATAAAGCTATGCCTTTCAATAATACTTATGTAAAGAGGAGCTGGAAACGAAGAGTATAAAAACATTATTTCCAGTACAAATGGACTAATCATTGACAGAAATCCGTCTGTACGTCTATTTTATGTTAGATAGGTGGTCGATTTGACTCTCCAAAAAGAACGGAACTCATCATTGTAAATCATCATCAGTCAAAATAGCGTCCAATTACAAATACCAGTATGGGCTATTATCTCGCGTAAAAAACATATGTAGTTACAACTGATATAACATTACGTGTTAACAAAATCCTACTAATGTATACTGTTCAATGGCCAAGTCACACAATATTAACTATAATAATATTGAAAAAATTGCAGTAAGCTTGCGCCTTAAACTTGGCTCGACTTTGTCTAGATTTCATTACTTTAAAGAGATAAACAAGCAGCTCCAGCGAGTCTTGACAATTTTTTACAGAATCTTTTTGGTGGGATATAGGAAATGGTAGAAAAATGTTGTAAGTACAAAGAAAACACTTCATTTTAAATCAACTACGTACTGCTGCTAGTATGTAACTCTGTGTAGTGTACTTGTGGCAGCATCATACGTTTAACACGCCTAAAACGTCAAAAGCAACTGAATTTGTTTTTCCTTTAACAAAGAAAAATTACTAGCTGTTGTCCGCGGCTCTGTCCGTGTGAACTTCAATTCAAAAGCGCCTGTTAAAATAATGGGAGCAATATGTACGCCCGCGTTCGCTCCCATTTTCGCAATATTTTTTGTTACTGCTCTGCTCCTATTGGTCATAGCGGGATGTTATATAAATTTCATTACACTCGGTTCAGTAGTTTTGGCGTGAAAGCCGGACAGACAAACAGATAGACAGGCAGACAGACAGAGATACTTTCGTATTTATAATATATTAGTATGGATACAAAGCTAACTAAACTAAACTATACAATGGTAAGTGTCAGAAAATCACTTTCTGTTGTGCTAGTTCAGCAGTTTATGTAGAAGCGAGGAGGGTGCATTCATAAACGGACAAACAATAAATCGCCCTTTTTTCGTCCTGGTTTTGAGATGTAATCCGCTGTAATCCGAATAAATGGCGGGAATTTTTTTAACCCTCACCAACTACGTCAAGAATTTCACCATTGGCTATCTTGCCAGGTGACTGGAGTTGAGAACAGAGTAATAAGTTAACTGAACGAATGAGATGCTAGGTTAATTTTCGACGTGGTCGAAAGTTACAGATCGAGGTCATTTGGTCTGTAAGTGTATTTTGATTGAGATTACACATCACCTTAGTCGATATCAAAAGGAGACAATTGTTTTTAAGAACTTTTCATCAAAAAAACACTTTTGAATCCAGATAGGTAGGTAAAATAAATGTCTGCTAAAATCAACCTTACAGCTTTAATTTAGTTTAATTAAAGCTAAACTTAGTCAGCAATTATATTGATGACATTCAGTCAAAATAAACGCGTAGAAATCGTAACATTATTTGATTTCTTAGAAAGCTCATCAACCATTTGCACCCATTGTAATCCCCACAGTACTTCATTCAGCATAAGATTAGACATTAACGCGAACCAAAACATCCCCTCCACTTGACAACCTCCGTGGCGTAGTGGTAGCGAACGCGGCCGTTGCGCAAGGAGGCGCGGGTTCGATCTCCGCACAGTGCAATTATTTGTATGCATGAATATGAATATTTGTCCTGGTCAGGTCGTGCATCGGAAAGCACGTTAAGCCGTTGGTCCCGGTTGCCATACGAACATCTAGTGGCAGTCGCTACGGGTTCTTGGAGCCCTCAAAAGTCTAACAATTGGTGTAACTGCAATGCTTCGATATCGCCTTCGGGTCGTGGAGGTTAGACGGCAGTCGCTTCACGGAAAATATCGAAGTTTAGCCAAAATCAGCAGTTAGACTGGTAAAGCGGACCCCAGACTCCAAAAGCTGAAAAGCTACGGATGCGACTAGGATTAACGCTGAGATGATGAACAACGTGAAAGACAAATTAAAACAGTAATAGTAGGGTACCTTGCCGGCTCTTGTCTATAGGAAACAACCAATTGGAACTGAGTACCTAGCTTCTGTAAGCTAGGTAGCGGGAAGCTACGTAGAATCTTCTCGTCCAAAATACCGCATTGTCTCAAGAAAGAATTCTTAGCCCAGAGTGTGTTGCTAGTGATAACTTATGGCACTGAGACGTAGTCGCTAACAATGGGCCTTTTAAAAAAGCTCAAGGTCACTCAAAGGGCAATGAAGAGGGCTATGCTTGCGGTTTCACTGCGTGATCAAATCAGGAATGAGAAGATCCGCAGAAGAACGAGAGTAACCGACATAGCCCGAAGAATTGCAACACTAAAGTAGCAGTGGGACGGGCATATTACCCGTAGGACCGATACCCGATGGGTTCTCGAGTGGCGACCGGGAGACCGGGAAAGTGGACCGACGACCTGGTGGAGATCGCGGGAAACCACTGGCAGCGGGAAGCGCAGGACCGGTTGTCGTGGAGATCCTTGGGGTAGGCCTATGTCCAGCAGTGGACGTCTTTCGACTGAAATGATGATGATGATGATGACCTAGCTTCTGACGTTACTCAAGTGTCCATGATGGTATAAGTTAAACAAAATATTTATTAGGAGTTTATCGAAGCCAAAGATATTTTAAACGTTAATGTATATACAAATACTAACATAAATTAAAAAGGGCTGAAACACGGAGAACCTTTTTATTTTTACTGACATTATAGAGTTCCACCTTTTTGTTTTCTTTCATCAAAGGCCTTTCCTGCTCAAGGCAGTAAGGCGTTTCGACTTTTACTGACTAAAACCCACCCTTGTTGCTTCACTTGTCTGTGCGCCAGGGCAATGGAATCTCTTTCAAACAAAACGCAGCCCTGGTAGGCATTTGTCTTCGTAGACCCCGTCATGATGTGCTTACATATATGAGTGTGGAACAAAACGCGTCGTCGACCTGAGCCTGGTCCTTGACGGACGGTGATCTGCACACTGCTCGTAGATCGAAAGCCTGTGTCTACGGTGGCCAGGAGTTTAATGTTATTTCCTGCTCAGGACAACTCCTGTGGCGGATAGAGGCGTGACGACGCTGAGATTCCCACTCCCTCACGCGATCCGCTTCCTTGTTTGCCAGCATCACTGCAAGGAGCTGACGGCTTGCCATGCACCCCCGTTCCGGACATTGGCCTCGCCCAGGGCCGAATGGACTGTTCCGGCCGGTCAGTCCAGCCGGATCACAGCCACCAAGAAGACACAGTGGTGCTCCGCCCAAACCTGGCAGACCTCTGTATGTGTACCGTGTCCTCAGGGCGATCCCCGCAGGGATGACACCCTGCAGTTTGGCTCCTATTAAAGCGGAAAGAAACTGCAGAGTAAAAAGTCCACACAATGGTGACACCATGGCGTTTCCTCCCGCCTTATACGGAACAGGAACCTGCATCAGGGCCTAAGTCAGGCGGAAGGTGAGGGCTCCGTGGTGCCTCTCTAGCCACAATCGAACTCTCAATGTCGCCATGAGATACCGCCGGAGCTCTGTTCGCCGTACCGCAATTTCTCGTGGCAACGGAGTTATGCCCCGGCGTTTTGCCGGATCCTGTTGACGACACGCTATTGTCATAACCCCGCGGGTCGCAGAGTCAGCCGCCGCCTGGTGCAACCTCCTTTGTGCCAGAACTAGCGTGTCGTCAGCGTAAAAACTACGCTGACGCCGATAGGGAGGTCGGCGCGCAGCACCCAGTCGTAGCTGATATTTAATTTTCGACTGGGAGAAAAAATGTTGGCGACTCTGCTGAAAAGAACTGTAAAATATGACGTCACCGAATAACTCTCCATTCATTCAAAGATAGAATCTCTTTTAAGCAATCTCCTGCATTTATATGAGGGTGGAATTTAGATTCAGTTACTGCCACTCTATAAGGATGGTTTATAATTGACGTTAAGGCTTATCAAAGGAATTGTCGGCCGCATTAAACATAAAAAAAAAAAAACATTGAATTACTTTATTTATATTAAGTGTAAGAAATTACGTTCTTACAAGAGTGATGACAAGTTAAGTAATAAGCTCAGTAGTAATAAAATAAAATAAGTTTTTTATTTCATATAATTTTGGCTTACACTGCATTTCAAGAAGTCTCTATTTAGGCATACTAATTTAATCCTTCCTAATATTATAAATCCGAAAGTGACTTTGTTTGTTTGTTTGTTCCGCTTTCACGCCGTAACTACAGAACCGATTGCTTTGAAATTTCGCAGACGAAAAGTTAGTCCGAATTAAATAATAGGTTACTTTTAGGTTCGTTACCGAATTCTACGCGGGCGAAGCTAGTATAATATAGTTTTCCACTCAATTTTGGTTTAACAACTCATGGTATACATATATGGTAATGCAAACGTAACTCTGTCTGTCTGTTGTTCTTACACGCCTAAACGCCTGAAGGATTTTTTATGAAATTTGGTATGGAGTTTGAGTCCTTACAAGGAATGTTTTACCGCGGGAGAAATTCTCATTCCCAAGGGAAAATCTAAAAAGCGCGATATAACCGAATTCCAAGTGGGCGAAGCCGCGGTCGGAAAGCTAGTTCATTATAAATACCTAAACAACAGGAATGAAAAAAAAACAGACAAAATTCGATCAATAGAAGTGTTTGAATGGTGTATGGTGTGACGATTAATGTATAACTAAATAAACCAATGGTATAAATACGGGCGCGATACGCGAGGTGGGGGTCAGGATCAGCCAGTGGTCCATAGCAGTCGTCCAGTTTGGAGCTCCCGGGTGCTCACTGAGACCAGCTAAGCCGCGCGGATCGTCTCGTTAGCTACTCGTCTGTGCCGGTGCCGAGTCTTGACCGGCACGGGCACAGGCGGGAGCCCTCGCCCCCGCCACCCGGCGGCCCGCCGCCGCCGTTGCGATCGCGGCAACCACATGTTTTACCAGTGAATCCTTAAAAGAGTGAACTTTTATTTTTAACTATTTTTAATCTATTTTTAAACTTTTAAACTATTAACCTAAGTGTTCCAGTGTGAGTGTATTTTATCCGGCATTATTTTACCAAAATGCCGAAGAAACCCGGTGCACGCGGCTCTCTCGGCCGCGACACCGGGCCCGAAGAGACCCGTCCGGTGATGGACCGGGCAGTATCGCTGCCCGAAATGGGCAGCGCAGTCTCTGCATCACTGCCCAAATCGGGCAACGCGCCGTCCGCTCCGACACCGGCCGGGCAAACAACAGCTCGAAAGACAAGAGAGGGTGGTACCAGTGCCGTGCTGGCAGCCGGCCCACCGACGACATCGGCGCCTGCGCGCGTTGCGCCGGCACCGTCGTCGGGTCGGCAGCACGCGGTGCCCGCCCGCCCAACTGCGTTCCGGCCAGTGCCTATTCAGGCACCGGGACCGGCCGCCACCCAGGGGCGCACGCAACAAGTGCGTGCACCCCCTAAGCCAGTCCGCGTACCTGCACCCGCGCGCCCGGCTGCGCCCGCTGCGCGGGCCGCGGCGCCAGCGCGCGCCGCCGCGCTGCCCGCGCAGAGCGCGCCGCCGACGCGAACCTCTATGACACCTGCGCACACCCGCGCACCCCTGTCGCGCCCAGCTGTGTCGCCGACGCAGCAAACAGCACCGCCCGCTCAAGCTGGGCCAGCATCGGCTCAAGCTGTGCCAGCTCCGGGCACCGCCACACCCGCTACCCACAGCTTGCTGAGCGAGCTGGCGGGACCGGCGGGGGCGGAGCTTGAGCGGCCAGCCAGAGCGGGCGGCACTCGTAGGCCGTCGCACAGGGCGCCACTGGTGCCTGAGTCGCCGGCACCCCCGAGGGCCTCTGCCTTCGACTCCCCCGCCGCGCTATCGGCGTGCTCTTCGAGCACGTCACTGGCGTCCGGGGACTCGGCCGGGTCCGGTCGCGGGGACGTGTCGCGAGATACGACCCCGCGATCCGGGCGCCGGTCCACCGAGGGAAGAGACCTATCAGGTCGGCAGTCGCCGGCCTCACCAACGCCGCCGCAGCTCGGGTTCGGCTTTGAGTTTGCACTCGAGGCCCGACCACAGCGACGGCGTAGAAGTTCGGGCGAGACCATTGAGGCAAAACGGTACTGCCTCGACCCACCGCGACCTCAGCGCACCAGCGCGCCGCGCGGGGGGGGGCAGTCGGCCTCGCCCACCTTTGCTCAGGCGGTGCGCCGCACGCCGCCGCGCTCGCCTACACCGACGCCGACGCCAATGGAGGAGGAGGAACAAACAACTGTGTCCGCCGGTACCACCGCCCCCCCCCGCTGCTACCCCTGGCTCACCCGAGCCGGCCGCAACCACGACGAAGAAACCAAAGAAGCAGCGCTACCCGCCGCTGGTAGTGGAGAAACTGCCGAACTGGGCCGCTTACTTCCGGGCCCTCAGGGAGCGCTTGGGCCGGCCGCCTAATGCTCGCCCCTACGGGACGGGGGTACGATTCACCCCCGACACCGAGGATGAGTATCGGCTGGTCCAGCGATACCTCACCGGCCTGGAAAAGGAGAGCGGCGTGTCCTGGTTCGCATACTCCCTGCCAGCGGACAAAAGCGTGAAGATTGCCATCCGGGGGCTGCCAGCGGACACAGACCCTCAGGAGATAGACGAGGAACTCCGGGCGTTGGGATACGAGCCGGAGTACGTGCGCCATATTAAGGGCGCACAGGGAAGACCCGGCTGCGTGTTCCACGCAATCCTCAAAAGGACGCCCGAGGTCAGAAACATCTATGACACCGCCGTGTTCATGAACATGCGGGGTGTCAAGATTGAGGCTTGGCGGGGAAAACGTGGGCCCGCTCAATGTCACCGGTGCCAAAAATTCAGGCACAGCTCCCACCAGTGCCACCGACCGCTCGCCTGTGTGCGCTGCGGCGGGGAACACGTGGCACGCGACTGCCCACGTCCGCGGGAGGAGCCCGCCACTTGTGCAAATTGTGGCGGCCCGCACCCCGCATGCAACACCAAGTGCCCCGTGTTCCAAGCGGAACTCAAGAACAGGCGAGCGGGGACTGCCGCCATTTCGACCAGAGCGCGCCGGCCACAAGCGGCCACCGAGAGGCCGCTCACGGTCGACGCCGACGCCGACGCCGCAACCCTAATGGCGGCAGCCAACGGGCCCACCGACCGCGCTCAAGCCACCTCGTCTAAACGGAGGAAGAAGGGGCGCGGGGGCAAGGGGAAAGGCAAGAAGCCGACAGAACCCCTTGCCACTCAGGAAGACGTGCCTAAGGTCGCCGACCCTGCCCCAATGGACAGGCAGGTCGTGGCTCCTGGCACATCAGAGTCCGGCGCCGGTACAGCGCCGCGACAGAAGGCTCAAGCCAACCGCGGCGCCACCGGTGCCTCAAATACGAAAACCAAGACCGAGACTACAAAGGAGTTCACGACCTGTGCCATCGAACTATTGATGGGCTTTATTAAGGCCATCAGGCAGGGTCAGGATGTAGAAACCGTCATCTTTGACGGCCTGGCCAGATTACTACTCATCTACCGTGGCTAGGCCGTTGAGGATGATTCACTGGAACGCCCGCGGCCTTAGGGGAAAGGTCGCCCCCCTCCGCCATCTCCTGAGGGAACAGGACGTCGACGTGGCGCTAATAAGCGAGACCTTCCTGGGACCGGAGGACAAGATCAGATTCCCGGGATATCTCGTTTATAGGAAGGACGAACGGTCAGCCTCCCACTCCCGGTACCGTGGTCTGGCGGTACTTGTGAGGCGAAGAGTCGTCCATCAGGAGCTACCCGTACCATCGCTCGGCACTTTTTACGCGCTGGGTGTGCAGCTGCACGTGGCTGGCGAGGACATCGACGTGTACGCGTGTTATAAGCCCCCCGCGGCTCCCATGGACCTAACTGAGCTGCGGGGTCTACTGTACGGCGCGCCGCGCGCTGTTGTCCTCGCCGGCGACTTTAACTGCAAGCACCCGGCGTGGAACTCGGTGCGGACCAACACGGGTGGCAGACGGCTCTTTGCGGACGCGGAAGCCTCCGACTACACGGTGTCCGGCCCGGAGATGCCCACCCACTATCCGGACAACCCGGCGAATATGCCGGACGTGCTGGACATCGTGATTCATCGGGGGCTGTGCAGCCAGATCACCCAGCTGGTGATCGACGACGAGTTACAGTCGGACCACCAACCTGTACTCGTCGTCCTATCAGGGACGCTGACCCACCTGAAACCGCTAGCGCCACGTCGACGCATAGACTGGACGAAGTTCGCAGAGGAAGTAGAGGCCACCACGCCGGCTCGGCCCATTACAACCTCCGCGGGCGTAGATACCATGGCGCGTGACGTCACTGCTTGCGTACAGAGCGCCTTACAGTCGGCGACAAGCACGCAGCCGCAGGGGAGAGGGCTACTGCCGCCCCTGCCGGCGCGGCTCAGTAAGATGATCGCCGAGAAGAGGCGTCTACGCAAGCAGTGGCAACAGCTAAGATGCCCCACGCTAAAGAGGAAACTTAACCATCTCGCGGAGAAGGTGAAGGCCGAGCTTAAGGCGCACGCCGCCGAGGGCTGGGAGGAGAGAATTGAGGCCACAACTGAGAGTTGGCCCTCACTACATAAACTATGTCGCCAATTGAAGAACACCCCAGCCCTGGTAAGACCGCTACTCAACAGCGACGGGGCGCTGAGGTACACCGCAGAGGACCGGGCGGAGGCCTTCGCAGAACACCTGAAGCGTCAGTTCCGCCCCAACCCGACCAGCGACACCGACCATGTCGCAGCAGTTGAGAAACACCTGGGAGACTACTTCGCAGCGCCGATAGCTCCCGATGAAGAACCAGTTTATTTCTCGCCGGGCGCAGTCAGACGCGCCATCCTCCGTACCAAGCCCAAGAAGGCCCCCGGTGCTGACGGTATAACCAATACAGCGCTGCGCCACCTGCCGTACCGAATGGTAGCGGCCCTGGCGCGCCTGTATACCGCGGTACTGCGCACCGGGACCTTCCCCGCTGTCTGGAAGGAGGGGCGCGTCATAATGCTGCCCAAGGCGGGAAAAAACATACTGAAGCCGGAGAGCTATCGGCCGATTACACTGCTGCCGACGGTCTCCAAGGTGTTCGAGGCACTCCTGCTGCGACATCTCCAGCCTCACATCGCGCCGCGGCCCGAGCAATTCGGGTTCCGGGCGGAGCACAGTACGACGCTCCAGCTGTCGAGGGTACTGCACCACGTCACGGCTGCTCTCAACAAGAAAGAGTGTGCCGTTGCAGTACTCCTCGACATGGAGAAGGCCTTCGACCGTGTGTGGCACGACGGCCTGATTTATAAACTGGCCACATCAGGCGCGCCCCGTCGCGTTGTAAAGGTGGTCTCTACTTTCCTCTCCGACAGGACTTTCCGGGTGGTGGTTGACGGGACGCTATCCGCCCCCCGCCCTGTGCTCGCGGGTGTACCGCAGGGCAGCTGCCTGTCGCCTGCGTGCTACTCACGTTACACCGACGACATCCCCACTACCTCGGAAGCGATGCTCGCGCTCTACGCTGACGACGCCGCGTACATTACTACATCGCTTAATGCGAAGTACGCGGCCGTCAAAATGCAGCGTGTGCTCGGGCTCCTTCCCGAGTGGCTTTCGAAGTGGCGGCTGTCGGTGAACGTGGGAAAAACGCAGGCGATCATATTCGGGTATGCGTCCGTCCCACCACCCCTGAGACTCCTGGGAGCCGCCGTCGAGTGGTCCCCCCGGGTGAAGTACCTGGGGGTGACGATCGACCGCCGGCTCACCATGGGGCCACACGTCCGCTCGGTCGCCGCACGGGGCAGGGTTGCCCGCCACCTGCTCAAACCAGTGCTCTCATCCTGCATCCCGGCGCGCGTCAAACTGGCCGTGTACAAGTTGTACATACGGCCAATACTGACGTACGCCGCTCCGGCATGGTTCGCCCTCACTAGCGAGGCGCACCGCAAGACGCTCCGCGCGCAAGAAAATCTTGCGCTGCGGACAATAGTTGCCGCTCCTCGCTACGTGAGGAACGATGTCATCCGGAGGGACCTCAGGCTTGAGAGCCTGGATGAGTTTGTGCGGCGCCTCGCGAAGGGTATGTTCGCGCGTGCCGACGCGTCCGACTTGACGCATGTCAAGGACATCGCGCCCTGGCACGCGCGCCCCCCTGACGCGAAACCCTTCCCCCGCGACCTGGTAGCGGACCTGTGACCCCTCTCCACCGGATTGACCTCACAGGTGAGCCGCACCCAGGTTACACGCGGCTCATCTGACCCAATAATACTGCACCCTCTACACACACTCGTCGCGTAGCGTATGCTAGGTTAATATAGGTACGCATACGCGGCGGCAGACAATCACCACTAAGCAGACGCCAAACATATACACGCGTACGCGCAGCGCGGGCCGCGGTACGCGTAATCACTGGGCGGTGTTACTCTACAGTTCAATACCGCCCACACATACATCACGACCCCTTAGCCTGAAGTGGTTACCGTACATAGTTGGTTTCTCAGGACGGGCGGGGGTTACATGTTACATCCGTAACTCTGTAGGAGCGTCGAGTCGGCACCACCTGTCGCTGGTCGTCCTCCGCTGGGCTTCCCTCAGGGCAACTGGGGGTCTCACCTGGCGGGGACTGACCGCCGGAGTGCCGTGAAGCAAGCAGGGTCGTGAGTGGGCCCTGTGGCGCGCCTACAGAATAACACATAGCAACCAATAACACAGCCGTGCGCAACTCACGCACGTAACTACATCTGACAGGCCATTGTCGCCGACCCAAAGAGAGGCCCGTATTAACGGGCCACCTAAATGGACTCCGCGGCCGGGGGGCATAGCCCTGGGTCCGCTCGCCACGCCCCCTGACGGGGGCGTCGCGATTTCCCGAACAGGTGGGGGTCATTAGCAAGCAGGCCATCAAGCTAGCTGGACGTGTAGCACGACTATCATTAATAGTATTTGTGACTATAGTGGTTTTATTACACCAAATGCTTACCCTTGTGACAAATGGACGTCACATAAATGGTAATGGTGTTTATATTATGTACATATGTATGTTTCTGAGAGAGAGAGAGAAACTTTGAGTGTACATGTGTGACTGAATAATTAAAAAGTAGGTAATAGAAGGCAAGGGCATTATAGAGTCTCAAGCGGTCTATAGATTTGAAATAGAATGATCATGGTTTAGGCGGGAAGGAGTCACCAGCCGCTCCTGAATAGGCTCGTTTTGTATCGGCGTGGCTAGCTGATGGTAAATTATTTAATTTGCACAATATTGTATAGAGTTTTAGTTTTTTTTAACTGAACAGACAGCTGTGGAGTTTGTTTCGCCACTTCTTCCCATCGAAAGCACTAGGAAGTAGCGAAACGCGACCGTTTTAGGGGATTGCCATATGTAATATTGATGTTCAAAAGTGCTGATTCTTAGCCTAATATGAATAAATGACTTTTGAATGTATTGTTAATTGTTGATTATTAATAACTGACAAGTTAATTAATTGCCGAAAAGAATCTACTATTTAAGTGATTTGTGTAGGCTTGCAATGAATATTCGGTATTCGGCCTATTCGACTGCTTTTATTATATTCGGAGGAATACCGTATTTATTCAGTCAAATACCAAATACTTAAGAATTTGGGCCAAATACCAAATACTAAAATTTTGTTATAAGGTGATAATTGGTAAAAAAAACGGATTTTTTATGTATGTATTCATGTTTTCATTATTTTTATAATCAATTAAGTGGTCATTGTTACATAAACAGGTACATAAACATCTTCTGTATTAGAAAAGTTAAGCTTTTTCTATGCATTTTAATTATTTTCAAAATGATAATGTAGAAGGGTAACGTGGTAATTTCTTTGATAATTATTTAAGTAGGCATTGATACATAAAATTTCCAAAAAGTCGAAGCAATTTCTACTAAGTAATAAATTAGATATTGAGTCATAAGAAGGTGACCCCTTCTAATGGAACAACAGTCAAATATCAAGGGGAGAGATAAGCTCACCCATCCCCCGTTGTCATGGCAGCAGACAGGTGATTTTCCAAAAGTAATAATAACTTCAACTTTCTCCTTATGATGTATAGTGTCAGAACAACAAGTTACCTACATGAATTATTGACAAATTGAACTTATATACTTATGTTGTTCATTCCCATTTTTTTTTTTGTGTATCATTAGTTGGTAATTTTTCTTTTTTAGATATCTCGTGGGGATGGGACCGCAATTAACTCGGACCGCGGCCCCAGTCGCCGGATTCATAAAAAATAAATAATTTTCTTCCGGCGACTGGGACCACTCGTAAGGAATTTGAAAAAAACTACTATACAAGCAAAAATCGATACAGTCAAACGCATAAACATCTAAATTATTTATATGAATATCATCATCCTGCTTACCATCAGGCGGGATTGCAGTCAAGCACTAGTTTATTATTATTTAAAAAAATTGACTCGTTATAGACATAATTTTATCCTATGCACACATGCAGGTAAACACACACAAAGGCAGAAGCATTGTATGATAGTAGGAATATTACTATCCCTTGCTAACTCGTAAAATTTGACATACAAAATATTTACAGCTTTAAATAAACTAGTGCACTTTACCATCAACGATTGCGTCACTGCTTGCCATCAGGCGGGATTGCGGTCAAGCGCTAGTTTATACCTTAATTAAAAAAAAATGAAGAAACGTAGTTTATATCGAGTATCGACGAATACTATTGGTTTAGGGGTATATTTGACTGGGCACGCCACAATAGCGGCGGTAAGTCCCCTCTTTGAGGAGTGGCTAGAGAGGCGCCACGGCGCCCTCACCTTCCTCGCCTGACGCAGGTCCTCACCGGACACTATTGTTTCGGGAGGTTCCTGTTCCGTATAAGGCGGGAGGAAGCGCCAGGGTGTCACCATTGCGTGGATCGCCCTGAGGACACGGTGGAGCATACGGTGGGTTCTGGCCAGCTTGGGTAGAGCATCGCCGTGTCCTCGTAGCGGCGATCGGCGGCGATCTCTCGCGTCCGACCCTGGTCCGGAGCGAGAGTGCATGGCAGGCCGTCTTGTCCTCTGCGAAGCAGTGATGCTGGCAAAGGAGGAGGCGGAGCGCGTGAGGCAACGGGAATCCTAGCGCCCTCACGCCACTAGCCGCCGCAGGAGACGCCCTGGTCCGGAGATGACACTAACCTCCCAGCCACCGTAGGCGCGGGCCTGCGGGTGGTGAGCAGTGGGCAGCTCGCCGCTCGGTAAGGGCCAGGCCCGAGTCGACGGCGCGTCGTGTTTCACGCGCGCCTCAAAGAGATGTCAGCACGTCGTGACGGGGTCCACGAATACCGATGTCTCCTGGATCAGGGTTGCAGGTTGGTTAAACAAGAAACCGTGGCCCTGGCCGTCACACAGGCAAGTGAAGAAACACGGGTGGGTTTTAGTCAGTAAAAGTCTGACACGCCCTTCCGCTCCGCCCAGAGCGGGACACCATGGTGGCACAAACAGTCGCCGCTACCAAAAAAACCAAAAAAATCTATACAGCGTTGTGGACACCAGGTGAATAACGCCCTAAACTCATGTTAGAGTGCAAATCGGTCCAGGCGTGTTAGAGTAATCGGTGAACATACAAAAAAAAAAATTATGACGAATTGATAACCTCCTCCTTTTTTTTGAAGTCGGTTAAAAAGTGTTTTACCCAATTATTGCTTCGTCATTTGACTGTACATTATTTGATTTCATTTATCATTTATGAGTGGTCCCAGTCGCCGGCAGAAAATAATTTAATTTTTATGAATCCGGCGACTGGGACCGCGGTTCGAGTTAATTGCGGACCCAGTCGCCGGAAGCCTCGGATGTACTTTTACGGGTCCATACTCCAGGTAAATGCTAATGATGAATGGATGGGACTCTATGACCAGGCCATAATAGCGCAGTGAGAGTGAGGAGTGGTTAAAAAGTCGCCACGCCATGGCGCGCTCACTTTCTGCCTGGCGCATATGGATGCGCCAGGCAGAAGATCGTCCTGAGCACACGGTGGAACATACGGTGGAGGTCTGCCCGGGTAGAGCACCGCCGTGGTATCGTAGCGGCGATCTCTCGCGTCCGACCCTGGTCCAGGTCATGGTCCGGAGGGCGTGTGCGTGGCAGGCAGTCACCTCATTCTGCGAAACAGTGATTCCGGCAAAGGAGGCGGCGGACCGCGTGAGGCAGCGGGAATCCCAGCGCCTTCACGCCACTAGCAGCCACTGGAGACGCCTTGGTCGGGAGACGGTATCGAACTCCCAGTCACCGTTGGCACGGGCCTGCGGGCGGTAAGCAGTGGGCAGCTCGCCGCCCGGTAAGACCAAGCCCGAGTCGAAGGCACGTTGTGTTTCACGTGCGCCTCAAATAGATTGCAGCAAATCGTGACGGAATCCACGAAGACCGATGCCCCTGGGTCAGGGTTGCGGGTTGCTTAAAAAAGAAACCGTGGCCCTGGCCGTCGCACAGGCAAGTGAAGAAACACGGGTGGGTTTTAGTCAGTAAAAGTCTGACACGCATTTCCACTCCGCGCAGAGCGGGAGAAGTCGTTTGATGATTACCCAACCCAACAAAAATAAAAAGACGTGCTGCTCGCCCACAATTGATTGCAGCTGTTTACAGCATATTAACGACAAGTATGTTACCTTTTTTACAAACTAGTATTTGACTGCGATTCCGCCTAATGGTAAACAATGATGCAGTCATTGATGGTAGCCTTGAAGACACTTAAATTATGATAAAAGAGAGACACATATGTACTTACTACGGAAAATTGTGTATCACTTCTGCGATATATGTATGATGTATGACTTGAAACACATTATTCGGGTGGAATTACCTTGTTTAACTACGAATATGAATGAGTAGGTATGTGTTTACATGAGGGAGATGTGGTTGTATGAATAATGAAAATATTGCATGGCCTAGTCAATACAACAATGTTGTCTGGTGTACGACCGCTGACACGTCACATGCGTGCACCTTCCTAACAATTTATTTTCTTGGTGAGGCGGATACTCGGTTTTACTCGGTGGTAGGCAACAACATCAGCCGCCGGCATAAGTTACCACCCATCAGACAAAATCTTGCCGCCAAGCGATTCGTCTTGTTCCGGCATGATGTTTGGTGAAGCCGTACGGAGGTCGGGTCTGAGCAGTTATGTTGCGATGTGTGCCGGGTACGATGTGTCTAATGTTGTTGTGTCGGGAGTTTGGTCGTGGAGGGTCTCCAGATCATCCTCTGGCGCAGCATCGTTGGTCGTGTTGTTGGGTTAAACATTGCATCACCTCGCTCAACTGCCGTCTTCCTTCCTATTCACTCAGCTTTTTTGAGTGAATAGGCTTAATAAGCTAGTGCGCTTTACCATCAGCGATTGCATCACTGCTTACCATCAGGCGGGATTGCAGTCAAGCACTAGTTTATAAGCAATAAAAAAAAAACAAAATACTCGCGGGTCATCGACTGTACCATTGTTGATGTAGGTCAGGTCTCTATCAAGAAATATATTGAGGTAGACATTTTTGTGTGGAGGGGACCATTTGCAATGATATAAACTCGTTTGCAAAAAAATGGCCACTTAAGCAATGAACCATTTTAAATGTTAATATTGCTTTGTTTGATAATTATAGGTAGTTTTATCCTCACAATTTTATAAATTAATAAGAAAATAATCGCTTCCATCAGTATTTCATAAAATTTTGATACAATTTAGTTTGGTACAAGTAGTGTATGTTCGCTAGTAGAGCGTGATCGTGAGAGATGTTATCGGCCAAACCCGATTTCAGGACAAACTGGTTTTGCCTAGGCTAAACCAGTTCTTCCTATACAGGATAGGATAAACCAGTTTAGGCTAATCCAACGAGGAGCCTCCTTCTGACCGTCCATAGACCAATATGTAAATTTCTTACTTCTTGGAGGTTGTTCTTAAGATTCACATACGAAGATTTGCGATTTCTCAGTGCGCAACTCACAAAAAAACAATCATCCTGTGGTTTTTGATACAGCCAAACAGTAATACATAAAGCTTTGACAGTCAAGAATATGAAATTAATCGATAAAAATTGAATAAAAGTTATGAAAGTCAATGTTAACTTCTGGAACTTCGCGACAAAAATGTTGGATAAAAAGGGGTTTTCTGTAAAAATGAGCATCAAATGAACATTTGAATTTCGAACGTACTTTTTTAAATACCACGGCCCTTTTAAAACCGGCCAGTAACGTGAACAAACGCCTAGCCCTACCTATTTTGTATTGTATCTTTTTAAAGATGAATGAAAACCAAAACAGCCGGTTTTTTTTTGCAAATGAGTGTAATATCATTGCTTATTTAATCATACTAAATTGTTCCCATTGTTAGGACTCAGGCTTCCTCTCGATGAGAGGGATATCATTGCTTCATCATCATCAACCTTTTTATCGTCCCAATGCTGGGCACAGGTCTCCTCTCATACAGAGAAGGATTGAGGGTATTCACCACGCTTGCCAAATGCGGGTTGGCGATTTCAGACTTAAAGTCCAGATTTCCTCAAGATGTTTTCCTTCACCTTATATTCAGATAATTAAATAAGATAAAGAGGTAACAAAATCTGAGGAAGTCACCAAGTCTAAGGAAAAGTATAAATAATAAAGTGGTCGAGCTGGTTTAAAGGTGAAGTATAGACGCCCATTAAACTACTACCATCTGTATAATTGCTATAATGGATTTTCACCTTTTTCAGTAATGTATGAAGATTCATGGTTGATTGGAATAATATGAAAATAATGGGTAGTTTGATCTGCTAGCATCTGTACATATTTAAGAAAACTATACTAATGAGCTATTTATAAAACTTACAAATTGCGGAACGGGGATAAGACACCACTAATATATATTATTTGTGTCTTATTCTTGTCGTGTTTTTTTTTTCATATTATAAACCAGCGCTTGACCGCAATCCTGCCTGATGGTAAGCAGTGACGCAATCGTTGATGGTAAAGCGCACTAGTTTATTAAGAGCTTATTCACTCTAGCCTTGAAGACACTCAAATTGTAGTCCGACGGAAACACCGCCGCTGGCAAATTGTTCCAGTCCCTCGATGTACGCGGTATAAAGGAGGAGGCGAAACGCTTCGTCCGGATCGTAGTGGTGTTAACACCGTAAGTGTGGAAACCAGCCGTACGACGGGTCGTCCACTGGTGGAACGGAGATGGGGAATTAAATCATGCAATTCCCTCGCACACTCCCCGAAATGCATCCTATAGAACACCGAAAGGCTGGCTACTCTAAGCCTGTGCTCTAGGCTTTGGAGACCAACTCGAGTTAGATCAGGGTCACCAATCAGCCTCTTTGCACGTCTCTCCACTGAATCCAAAGTGGCCAGGTGATACTTGGCAGCACCAGCCCAAATGTGGCTGCAGTACTCCACACACGAACGGACCTGTGCTTTGTATAACATTAGAAGCTGCCCAGGTGTGAAGTACTGCCGGACCTTTGCGATAACGCCAAGTTTCCTGGCAGCCACCTTGGCCTTGGACTCAATGAACCGCCCAAAGTTAAGGTTCGAGGAAATCTCAACTCCCGAAAGCTGAAGGTGGTCGGAACACTCCAAGGACACATTCCGAAAAGTAGGGGCCAAGGTGAACGGGCTCCTTTTGGCGGTGAAAAGACACGCCTGTGTTTTGGCGGCATTGAATGCTACAAGATTGGCACTGCCCCATTCGGAGACTGCCTGTAGTGCAACACTCGTTCGCTCAACCATGGCCTCTCTTTCGGACCGGATTGATTCCCTACTAGCCCGAGAATCCGGCAGGTATCTCTCTACAGCTCTGCTGTCATCTGCATACCCATAGATACCGGACATCAGCAGATCGTTAATATGCAGCAGGAACAGAGTTGCAGAGAGAACAGACCCCTGAGGAACACCGGCATTAGTTGATATGGGCTCAGAAGAGCATCCGTCGACAACAACTCGGAGGGACCGTTCAGTCAGGAAGTCTTTTACCCAGCCAGTCAGGCTAGGGGTAATGCCGTACGTTGGAAGCTTACTCAAAAGGCCAGCGTGCCATACCCGGTCGAAGGCCTTCGAGACATCAAGGGAGACAGCAATCGCTTCCCCATTCTTCTTGAGGGCCTCGCCCCACAAGTGAGTGGCATACACTAGTAGGTCCCCAGTTGACCGATTGCGGCGAAACCCGTACTGTCGGTCACTGAGGAGATCGTTACCTTCCAGGTATGCTAATAGGCGCGAGTTCAATACACCCGCCATAATTTTGCAAAGTATGGAGGTGATCGAAATCGGCCGATAGTTGGCAGGATCGGCACGACTAACCCTTCTTGGGCACGGGCTGCACGTTAGCAAGCTTCCAGGACTTGGGCACTATACCAGTCCTAAATGAGAGGCGATACAAGCGCGTCAATACAGGAGACAACTCGGGCGCACATGTTTTAAGAACAATCGCTAGTATACCATCCGGACCACTGGCCTTATTCACGTCCAGGCGACACAGTACTCTCAAAACCTCCTTGTTTCTAATGCGAACCTCAGGCATTGAAGCTCCGCAATGAGGTAAATTAGGTGGAGTAGCACTGCCAGTATCAAGACGCGAATTATGGGCAAAGAGAGAAGCAAAGAGACCTGCTTTCTTTCTCGCCGTATGAGCCAGTGTTCCATCAGGCCTAACCAGCGGAGGCCGTGAGGGCCGACAGAAGTTCGCCTCAACCGATTTGGCAAGGGACCAAAAAGATCTGCTACCGGATGGCTGGGCAGATAACTTGTTGCCAATATGGGTAATGCGGTCGAAGCGAGCCTTCTTGAGCGCCTTATTGTGTGTATTAGTGTGTTTGTGTTATTCTTGTCTCTCTCCTCGTGTGTATTAGTGGTGGTATATATACATACATTGATAAAAAATTATACGCGACGTTTTCGGTTTCGAATTGGACCAGTAGTTCCTGAGATTAGCGCGTTCAAATAAACAAACAAATCAACTCTTCAGCTTTATATATTATTATAGAATAAAAGGCCACAGTTACACGCTGCAGCACCATTGTTGGCAGTTGTCTACCATATCTTGATTTAATTTTGAGCAAATAACTGTACGATTCAAAAATAAAAATTAAGGTTTCATCTAGTTTGGTAGCAGATTCTCCTGTTATATGACTGTATGTCTGTCTTAACATTGAGCAAAATTTTTGAAAAATTAATTATGAAACAGTTGTTGAAACACTTTAACTTACACAATTTATTGCACGTGAAACAATTTGTTTTGTTTTTCATTAAACGATTTAAAAACTATATAAAGGCCTTATTAAAGATTAAGGATTAATTAGAAGACAAAAAAGCTTGGGACTGTGCTGCTCGCTCAGTTAAGCATTGTTATTAAGCGTAAATTATTGTAAACATATTCATTTTTAATGTGTGGACTTGAAAAAAGACGATGATCCCTGAGTTTGTTTCGGCTATTTCTTCTCAGAGGTAGTCAGTTAGGAAATTCCGGCTTCAGTTTAAAAAAAAAACATGACGTGTAAAAGTGATCAGTGATCCTACTTGCTTAATAAACGATTTCATTTCATCCTTTGATTATAACGGGTAGGGATTATAACCTTAAAACTGCTTATGGCTTTTGTCTTCAGGGTTATAATGGGAAAGAATAGGTTCGAATAAATTAATGCGGTTTACCATCAAACTATTATATCACTGCTTACCATATAACTAACTAATGAGACGAGATAACAATCAAATACTAGTTTATAATAATATTGAAAAAAAACCCTACCTAAGTTCACGCACACAAACGACAGGTCACACCTACAACCGCAGCTCAGCATACGTACTCCTACCTAAGTTCACGCACACAAACGACAGGTCACACCTACAACCGCAGCTCAGCATACGTACTCCCACCTAAGTTCACGCACACAAACGACAGGTCACACCTACAACCGCAGCTCAGCATACGTACTCCTACCTAAGTTCACGCACACAAACGACAGGTCACACCTACAACCGCAGCTCAGCATACGTACTCCTACCTAAGTTCACGCACACAAACGACAGGTCACACCTACAACCGCAGCTCAGCATACGTACTCCTACCTAAGTTCACGCACACAAACGACAGGTCACACCTACAACCGCAGCTCAGCATACGTACTCCTACCTAAGTTCACGCACACAAACGACAGGTCACACCTACAACCGCAGCTCAGCATACGTACTCCTACCTAAGTTCACGCACACAAACGACAGGTCACACCTACAACCGCAGCTCAGCATACGTACTCCTACCTAAGTTCACGCACACAAACGACAGGTCACACCTACAACCGCAGCTCAGCATACGTACTCCTACCTAAGTTCACGCACACAAACGACAGGTCACACCTACAACCGCAGCTCAGCATACGTACTCCTACCTAAGTTCACGCACACAAACGTCAGGTCACACCTACAACCGCAGCTCAGCATACGTACTCCTACCTAAGTTCACGCACACAAACGACAGGTCACACCTACAACCGCAGCTCAGCATACGTACTCCTACCTAAGTTCACGCACACAAACGACAGGTCACACCTACAACCGCAGCTCAGCATACGTACTTTACGCCGGTCGATATAAAAGTACAGTGACGCAAAATATTCTAGAACTAACATTAATGCATTTTATTTAGGTTGCTAAATAAACTGCTGCTAATAATACACACTATTCGACTGTACTAGTATTGACATAGGTGTAATCGATTGAAAGAATCAAAAATATATGTATTTCGCTCTGTATACCTAAAGCAGACATGAGATGCAATTAATCCTATACAAGTCTACTGCTGAATGTAGGGTATATAGAAAATATAAACATTTGAAGCTAAGTAGGTCTATTAATGTAAACTGTATACAATATGTAAAGAAAACCCCGTCCGACCCATAAGGATAAAGGTTAGGTAAACACATGATCAATTTTTTATATCATCATAGTAACAATAATAATGGATTTTGAAATTTTTTTTTTTTTGCGAAATTATTCCTACTTTACCAAAATTTGGTAATTTTGAAAAAAGTGACCAACACCATTTTCGACGGTCTTATTATGAGCGATGCGACTACGTGACGCGTGTCCTGCCCCCCTTCTCCCGCACATGTACCTATTACCTACCGCACATGTATTAAATTGCTTCATTTTGCGAAATAATATTCATTTTATAGGGGGATATTTTTTTAAGTTTAGCCTGGGTTTGTAGATATTATATATATAATCAGTTATCGATCCCTGACAATACCTTCACGGATCGAACAGGGTTTTCTTTACATATTGTATACTATTTTATACAACAAACAAAGTTCTGAAGGGGTCTCTATAACAAAAGAACATTGCTGTAGAATAGGCTCAACATCTTAAATCAAAACTAGGAAAGTTTTCATTATGGTAACGTTAATAGTGAGCAGTTTATAAAACTGGTCAAGTGCGGAAGGTGGGATCAGATCTAAGAAAAATGAACTGAACTAATTTATATGCTTCATCCTTTATTACTGAAACATCCAATTTTCTTAAAACTAGTGACTGACAAAACAATTGCCACTTAATGTTATCAATTCGAACCAGAGTTTTTCTTTCAAAAATGTATCAAAACCTTATTCCATAAAGTCTGAAGATAAATACATTGTAAGCTCTTCCAATTTTCCTTAAACATTAAAAATTCAATTGTTTTGCGTTTTATTAATAAAGCAATGTGAATGGGTCCTTTAAGCAGTGAAGATAAATCAGCAGCAAATCACGATCAATGTTTATATAAGTTCTATAAGTGCTCAGACAGGGTTCGTAATCCGACGGTAATGTATTGTAAAATATGCGATGGCTTGATAAATATTCATTAACTCTTGTGCGCATCATTTAGCTTTGAATGTATGAAATTGAGTTGATAAGGCATTTGGAGGATCTATTCAATCAAGTGGGTACTTCAATAAACACAATTGAAATTACAAACATGTTGACTTTGATGATAATTTCAATAACAAATCGATTATAAGTAGAGATCATAATATCAACCATGCATATAGTTGACGCGATATAACAGATTAATGTCCAAGTTATTTTTTAAGGGTTTTCACACACTAGGAATTTCTCCTGTATCGTGGGTGTGTTTGCAAACATTTAAACACACAGACACAAACAGCCCGACCTGGATTAACTACTCGTAGATCATTTCAAAGATTTTTGCAGGGCATTAGTTCATCGCAAAACCTTGCCGCCAAGTGCTGTAAGTACCTATTTCATTATTCGTCATTGTTAAGTAAGATACTACAATAAATATACATTAATTTTGAGTCCTCAAGACGCGTTTTGTCTGAAGACAAAATAATACTTAATTGGATTGGATCCAAACACTTATCTATACATTCTAAAACCCCTGAAGATTATAATTCAAAATTATCCATCTCATATTTTTGAATCCCGCCATAAGGCAACCCTTCCCTTAGCAGTGATTGGTGCGGCGGATGTTGCAGTCAACTGGGTGTACTCCAAATCTGTAAAGATACAATGAAAATATCTATATCGTACTGGTATTATTAATAGCCTAATAATTTAAAAAATGTGAAGGATTGTGAGTATGGATGGAATTTTGTTACTCTTTCGCGCAAAAACTTCTCCATGGATTTAGATGAAATTCGGCAAACGGATAGTTTGTTATCCGAAATATAATATAGAATATTTTTTATTCCGATATTTCCGCGGGATCGAAAATTACTCGGGAAAAGAGTTTCTGGAAAGTTTTGGGGAAGCCTTCGCCCAAATTTCAACGATCTAGCTATTAGGGTTTGTGATATACAGCTTGGTGAAAGACAGAAAGATAGGCGGGCAGTTAGACAATGGAATTTCAGCAATAGGTTCTTGGAATCGTAAAAAAGGAAAAATAATTAAGTACCCTCTAATTAAACAACACTAAACAGTCAGCAGCGCTTTGTTGTTGCCGTTGCTGTTGATATTGACGTTCTTGTCGCTGTTATCATTCTCGACATTGGAGGGCTCTTCCATTTTAGCTTTTTTCTCTTCGCTGGCCCCATCAGCACTGGCACTTCTACCGCTTACACTGTCATCGCTTTCCCGTTCGGTGCTTCCCCCTTCTCCGTTTTCCCGTCTTCGGTTTTCTATTTCTCCGCTACCCCCTTCTCCATTTCCCCCCTCTAAGGTTTCTCCTTCCCCGCTTCCTCTGTCTCCGTTTTCTTCTTCCCCGCATCCGCCCTCTCCTGTCTCCTCCTCGGCTTTACGTTTCGGTTTAGGTTTATTTTCAACATCGTTTTTCTCTTCAGCGTTCTTTGGAGTGATTGTAGTTTCACCTAAAACAATAACACAATCTCAATCAATCATTTTACTTAGCGTACCGCACGGTGATCGTACTATGACCCCAACCTAACCTAACCGATGTTTTAAGACACATCTACATAGGTATTTCTCATGTTTGTAATGAAATATAAAAGCGAATAGTTCATTCACAGCCTTCGTCTATGAGTGGTGCCCATTGACGAAGTCAAGAGTAATGAGGGTGATATCACGTAGTCTTCAACCCACGTAATACTCAACCTCCAATTTTTGTCCGTAATTGGGGAAGTGTACTGCTCAAGCTCAATTGGCTAAGTCACATTCGCCCTGAACGTAAATACATTAAAAAGTAACTTAACACCGAATGTAATTAATTCATTAGTTTTCAGGTGAAGTATTATGATCAGATTTAAAGCTAAATTTATAATTAATCTAGCCGGACTGTCGCGAAGCGGACACAATTTTGTTCACCTTAATATTACTTTCCATGATTATTATCAGCCATAGCAACATGTGTTATTAGCCATAGCAACATGTATTATCAGCCATAGCAACATGTATTATTAGCCATAGCAACATGAATTATCAGCCATAGCAACATGTATTATTAGCCATAGCAACATGTATTATCAGCCATAGCAACATGTATTATTTGCCATAGCAACATGCATTATCAGCCATAGGAACATGTATTATTAGCCATAGCAACATGTATTATTAGCCATAGCGACATGTATTATCAGCCATAGCAACATGTATTATTAGCCACAGCAACATGTATTATTAGCTATAGCAACATGTATTATCAGCCATAGCAACATGTATTCTACCAAACAGACGGATACATGGATGGACAGGCAAAATTAGACGCATCAATAAGAATTCGCCAGCTTAGCTCCTAAACCCCAGTTTTAGCTCCTAATGTGCGGAGCCAAAACGAGTAAATTATACATCCCGACCCTACTTGGCGTAAGAAGTAGGTACGTCGTTATATACGATTAAGGATGGCAAGTCTTGTTTAGTTGGAACAATAATTGATATAAAGTGTTGTTATACAACAAATGAAGTTGTTGAACGAAAACCCGTAATACCCATAGTTGCAGGAGAATGCCAGATTTCGGCCTACACAACTTTTAAAATTAAACTCACGATTTCATAATGTTCTTACCTCTAACAATTTAAATTTAAAATAAACACTTAAAAAATGTATTTAGTATTTTACGGGAACTTGTCCAATAACAAATCATTTTAATAAGTCATTAATTTCATTTCTTAGGTCCGTATTACAGAACGTCACTCAAAACTCAAGCTCTACTTAAGTCTCGTTTGAAGCCATTTGATTGGTTGAAACTAGTTTTAAGTACTGTTTAAACAGAGATCAATGCTTGAGTTTCCTTCTGGAATACGGGCCTTAAAGTCCTGATTTAAATTTAAAAAAATGTTGGCAATCTTGCCACTTTAATCGATAACGCTAAATATGTAATCGATAATTGTATTTTAAAAATATTTTTTATTTTTCAGATAATACTCTACTTTTAATTTAACACCTCATTATTCTCTTTTTCTTTATATTTTCGTTGTTCCTGTATTACAGTTAATAGTTTTATAGACCATTAGAAATCGATTTTCCATCTGCGATCGATAACTTAATCGTCTTGTAATAGCAACCCTGCACGCGTGTCTACACTGACATTGACCATTGATGTCTTGTATTTTTGTAGTAGTATGCTGTCCGGATGATTTCTTTTTTTCAAGACAGAGACTTATTGTATTATATTCATACCACCACATATTTTATGACAATGTCCCATCAACTACATTGGGTTAATCTATACTAATATTATAAAGAGATAAATTTGTAAGTTTGTTTGTAGGGGGTAATCTCTGGAACTCATAATACAATTCTAAAAATTTTTTAACTGGCAGAAAGCTACATTATTCCTGAGTGCTATAGGCTATAAATTGTTTCTATAACATGTATATTAACCGAGCTATCACAACTTTTGTCTACCAAGTCGGAAAAACATACCTCATAAAACAGAATTATTTACGTGCGCTGCCTAAACCGTTGCTTAAAATTAAAAACAATGTATGGGCACCTGGTTCGTCTTAATTATTTCTACAAAAAAGTCCGCCATATCATATCTCTATCTTTTATATTTTATCTTTTATACTTCTTTTATTGCATTAAAAAATATATTTCGGCCTACTTATGTTTGGTTGATTATTTGAGTAACAAAATATTAATTCTTATGACAATAAATTATTTCAGTATCACAAGAACATCATACAGATAAGATTTACCATTTACAATATATCAATTGGTCATACAGATTCGAAGATACTATAAAATTACTAAAACGCAAAATGCCCCTAGCTTAACTTTCATTGTGCAGACGTTTTACCTATTTGCCCATGGATGGGGTTCTGCAATTACGTCATTTTTCTGATCCGCGATGTTAAGTTATCGTATGGTTGTTGTTGATCCGCGCAAATCCACTCTATTAGCGTTTTTTGAACTCTGCAATACCGACGAATTTGCAAAAACGCTGTTGTACCACGAAGTTCCACACTATTTTACGTGGGCTAATAACAAATTTTCAAGACAAAGGCGCGACCAAAACTTCGATGGGCATCCAGTAATAAAAATAGATGAAGCTTTGGGAAGAGTGTACGGTGTACATCCGTCACAATCAGAATGCTTTTATCTAAGAATTATATTGCACTACGTACGCAGTCCCACATCATTCGAAGATTTGAAAATTATAAATGGAGTGGTGAAGGAGATGTAGCAAGCGGCTTGCCTGCTTGCTTGCGAGGTTTGGTGGAAAATGATGATCACTGGGAAAAGACATTAAGAGAAGCTTCGATGTCAGAATGTTCATTGAAACTTAGGGAGTTATTTGTGGTGACACTACTATTTTGTCAGCCATCTGAACCTTTTAAACTATGGGATATCTTCAAAGACAATTTTTGTGAAGATATCAGACATAGATATTGATAATAAAATCAGGACTTACCATGCCTTTTAATGATATAATGTAGAATGAAGGTTTAATACAAGTTGAAAACAAACTTTTAGCATTGAATGATAAAACATTGAGTGACTTTGGATTAACGTCTCCAGTTCGGCCCATAAATGATGCAATAGATACAATATTGGTACATCCGCACATCAGTGAATTAGCTACTTTTGTAAATGAAAATTTACCCAAATTAGTCACAGACCAAAAACAGGCTTTTGATGAAATTATTGATAGCGTAACGAATAATAAAGAAAAAATATCTTTTTTAGACGCCCCAGGAGGCACAGGGAAAACATTCCTCGCTAATTTAATATTAGCACTGCAGAATGCAATGCAGAAAAATAGCTTTGGCAGTGGCTTCTTCTGCGATTGCGGCTACTTTATTGAAT